>QANT01007560.1:0-32855 GCA_003254885.1 Purshia tridentata
CCCAAAAAAAAAAACCTATGTACAGAGTTGCTTGGTACCGTATCATGCAAAATGGTAACACTATGCACTAAAAACTTGCAGCTTATTCCAATTACTATAAAAATTAAAACTAACACAATTTAAATATAAATGAAAAAATTACAACAACTTTTGAACAGAGGTCAATATTTTAGTGAATGGCCTAAACATTAAACTTTATATCCTTGTACTAATTATATACATATTATAAGTTTAGTAAATTTGTAACATTTTGTCAACATGCTACATGGTGCTAACATCATATACAATAATTTTTCCCCACTTAACAGGTTTACCTTTCACTTTCAAACTCTAGTAGTACATACTGTTAATGATCGAGTCTGAAGTCTGAGCTCATTTCTTGTTCTTACAATTTTTCCTCTTGTAGTTTGTATAATTTTTTTTTATCCATCTTTCAAACTCTTCTAAAATGAAACATCTAAAATCAGCCCAATTCTAAAAAAAGTAGGTAGCCATTGATCTTACATCTACAAGTTATAAGTAATAATCTAAATCAAAAGCATATATAAATCTATACAAAATCATTGACCAATGTTAAAAAAAACTTTTTTAATGTGATATCCATGAATAATAAGATACTTTTGCTATAGATTTAATTACACCCAAAACATTTAGCTTCCATATCCCTATTTGGGGATAAACAATCCTCTCGTTTCTGATCATATATGGAGAATGAAAAGCAGGAAATTTGGCACTGAACAAGATAACTATTAGAGAGCATATAAGATTTGGTTACCTCTAGTTATGAAAGAAAATGTTTCATGAAATTTTCATTACATAGCCTAATTTAAATTAAATTTTATTGATAAGATATTTGTTGGCTAGAAATGGAATAGTAGTACTAAATAAGGAACATGAAATATTTAATGAATTTGAAGAAATTATACTCGCATCCTCTCTTTCTCCAAAATCCTGACAAAAATAAATGATGTGAGTATAGCTTCTACAAATCTTTTAAACATTTCATATTGCTTACTCAGAATCTGAAATCTCAATACTCAATACTATTTATTCGTTTTTGGCCAACAAATATTTTATCAATAAACTTCGACTTAAATTGGACTATGTAATGAACAATCTCAAGGAACATTGTCATTCATAGGTAGAGGTAACCCTGTCTAGGTTAGGCTCCCAAAAAAATGCTATTTTCAGTCTCCGTATAGACTATGATATTATGTTCTTAATACTATTTTATAACTTGTGGTGTAAGATATGTACATTGCCAACCACATTAGTCTAATAAGAAAATTTTCCATGTTTTAGAAGTTCCTGCAAAGTGTAAGTGAATCACGTTATCATAATCCCTTCAAAATACTAGCAAGGAAAAAGGATTCAGGCACCAAAAAAAAAAAAATGTCAAAAAGATAACAAAGAGGACTTTGTAATAGCCTAACATTAATCTAAAAGTTGTACTTATCCATATAGATATAAAAGAATCAAAAAAGTCATAATGAAATTAATGAATATGTAAACAATCCATTCCTTCAAAATTCAAACACATAGATAGAAAAGAATCAAAAAAGTTGTAATGAAATTAATGAAAAGAAAATAGGAGAAAAGTTGGCACTGGATGAGATTATTATTAGAGAGAACGAGATTACCATTACAGGAGCTTTTAAGATGGTGAGAAAAACAAAATAAATATAAAAAAAGGTGAGAGGGAGAAAAGGCTAAGAAGGCAAAAAAAACCAAATTCAGGATTAAAGGTAGCATTAAATCCAATTTTTCATTATTGAAAGAGACAAAAGTTAGAACTTAAACAATAAAACCAATGCTCTTAGCTTATTAATTGAAAACAATATCTATAAGAAACAGTGAGTTGCAAAGGCAAAAATAATAAGGGAACAAGATAACAATCAGATCAGCAAATTAAGCAATAATAGATTCTCCACAATCAAGATAATTGATGTGCTTAGCTTATTGATTGAAAACAACATTAATAACAAACAAGTAATCAACAGTCGCATACTACTAAATAAAATAACCAAATCAGGCATATCACAAGAAGGAGTCCAAACAAGGTAATTAATTTTTCCATCAAAATTGTACGAATAGGTTCTAGTTGGTGCAAAGCTCCAGCAGCAACACATCAGAAAATTGAATCTGAAATTTGTGTCTGAGTTGAGATTGAAATAAGTAAAAAATTAAAACCCCAAAAGCTTAAATCAAACTGAATCCCTAAATTAGAAAATCATACCTGAAATTTGGGTCCAAGTTGAGATTGAAACTAAGTCTAAAAAGGCGACTGAGTGAGAATGTTGAATGGAGAGTGAGACTGAGACTGAGAAAGAGGCTGGGTTCGAGTGACTGAGTGAGAATGTTTAATGGAGAGTGACGACTGAGGGGGGTGAATTCGGGAGAGTGTAAGAGGACTTAGTCTCTCGAGGAGGCGGCGAGAATTTGAGATAGTGTCAGTGTACTCACAAAATTAGGTTTAAGAGGATTGGTTCATATGTTTCGATCCAACTTTTCTTCCTGTCTTAGATTAATACCTAAATATTTTTTTATTTTTGATTGAGGTTTGAAAATATTTTTCATATAATTTTAATTTTAAAAATGTGTAATATTATCCTAAATTAATGATATTTAAATATTAGGATTAACTACAATTATATACCACAACTATACACCACTTTTCAACTTGGTTTCTCAAGTTTTAAAAGTTTCGTTAGAATACCTTAACTACAAAATTTCACCAATTAAGTATCTCCGTTAGTCTTGTCATAAAAAATGCTGTCAACATCTAATATTTATAAAGTAAATTACAATTAAATATCTCAATTTTGTATAGTTTTTCAGTCAGCACCTAAATTTTTCTTCTTTTTTTAGATTTTTTCTATTTTCCTATTTTTATAAACTTTGAAAATTAATTAAAAATAACTTCAAAATAAAAAAAAAAACAAAAAATTCTTACGAACTCGTCCTGGCATTTACTATGGGGTCATATTACTAATTGGCTTAATTACAATTATATATTTCAACTAATATTATTTTTCAACTTGGTATTTCAAGCTTAAAAGTTTCATTAGAATACCTTAATTATGAAATTTCGCTAATTAAGTATTTCCGTTAGTTTTGCCGTAAAAAAAATGTCAACATCTAATATTTAAAAAGTAAATTACAATTAAGTACTTAAATTCAAAGTTTTTCAAGTCAGTACCTTAACTTTTTAAAAAAATAAAAAATAAATGCAGACAAGTGTTCAAGTTGAAAGCAAGTGGGAATGCGAATCTAAAGACTTCAAGCGCGAACCAAAGTCCCTATAATCAGAATGGGACAAAGCTTCCAATTTTTGCAGAAAGTAAGTTTGTTTATGGAAAACACATAGTGGCGATGAGATGTAATATAATAGTCCCTAACCTCATTCCAAAGAATAGCACAAGTATGATAAGCAAAAAAGTCAACAAAGCCCAAAGAAACACCCTAGTGCATGCCCAGTCAAAGGCAGGAGGAAATGAGAAGAAGACTATTGTGATTTAGCTGTATCAAGGATAGACTGAAAGAATTAAAGGCCATATGGAATAATGGATGAAGTGGAAGCCCAATGTCATCATGGTTAAAGGATAACACTATAGAATCCTTGGGAACCTTGTGCTTATTTGGTATTAGCCCCAGGAGGCAGACGGCTAAAAACTACATCATCAAGACTTCAACACTTCAACCTAGCAATTCCATGAACTTGATCGGAAGGATTTCATAAATTTGAATTACTTTTAGTCATTGAAATTATAGGTTGTAGAAAGATGCACTAACCCAACGAATTAAGCAAACGAGAAGAGGCTTTGAAGAAATAAAGAAGAAACATGCCATGCAATCACGCTCACTGCATGGGTGAGTTACTACACACGTGGATTAGCATTGACCTAGAAAAGCACTCATATGCGACATCATTGGCACGGCTGAAGCTCAGGGTAGCAACAGACGTAGGATTGTAGGTTCGGCGTGGGAGAGGAAGATAGTCACGAATAATCTAGGGAGAGAATTTCTTGTGATGTCTATCAATGTAGTTGGAGAATGCACATGTTTGGTTATCGTTTTATTCTCTTTGTTAATTTTCTATAATTTAATTTGGTTTACAAAAGGTTATTAATTATTCTCTTTTGTTTTCCTAGTTTAATTTGGTTTCAAAAAGATGATAGATTATTAACTAAAATTCCTAGATAAGGAAGAAAAGTATAGATAAGGAGGCAGTGTAGGGTAAAATAATTTAATGCCCAATTAAGGAGATGAACCTCTAGATGAATTGATGAACCAGTTTTGTAGTGTATGGCCCAAAGTTGAAGTGTAGGCCTCTTCAGGTTTAAGAAGTTGGGCTTGGCCCAACAACTATCAATGTGTCTTGGATTGTGTTATATTATATGAGACAGACACAAACCCGACCAAAATCTAGTTTTGATTTTTGAATCCCAGAAAAAGAGGCAGAGAAAACGCCACACTCTCTCTCTGATCTGCTCTCATGCCTTCTCTTTGAACAGTCACACACACAAGCACACACAAATGCTCCACTTTAACGTTACCAGTCTGCCCTGGCTAAACTAAAAGCCTAAAAAGCCTTCGTTTCATTTCCCCATATCTCTGATCTGTCTCTGCAAGTAAGTTACTTTGTCTCATCTCCATCTCTCTCAGAAATAATTATTTTTATTTTTATTAAATATAAAATTGAAATGTGATTGAAACCCAGTATGCATTCCTACTACAGCTTCCCACACTCCATGTATCTAGAATTCTAGATCCCCAATGCATGGTTCGTGGTGTAATTTGAACCACATTTTGAGGATAAATTCCTAAGGGCATTGGGTTTGGAGGGGTGAGAGGGTGGTTAGGAAGATGGGATCGAGTGGCAGCAAAACGAGGTCGTTTTCTTCGTCACCATCTTCTTCAACGTCGTCGTCTCGCAGCAGTTGTCGGAGCTGTCGATCTATAGGCCACAGAGTGTTCCAGTCGTCTTGTCTGGGAACCACATCTCGATCTCACGACGGCGATAATGACGACCAGGTGGCTCTAATTTTTGATATAATTCCCCTTTTGCCCATTCCTTTTAGAAGCTTATTCAGTTTTCTTAGATTTCCAGCATCAATGTGGAAATTGATTCGAATAATTACTGGGTTTTCATTTGCATTTGCATGGCATTTGAAGCACAATCTTTAGTTTGATTTAATATCATTTGTGAAATATGAGTCGCCAATAGTATCACTGTCACATTATTAAGTTCACTAAGATTTTTTTCCTTTAATTAATCAACAATTGTTATCCATGAAATTTGAATTTAGGACCTCCTCTCCTTTGTGAGAGACTACCACTAGACCAAATGGTTAGTTGCAAGTTCACTAAGACTTTGGTAACAGAGTATTTTTCGAGAATTGTTTTTTCAGTCAAAATCTATGATTTTTTTGTTTTGGTTTTGTTTGTGCGATGCGTATCACTATCAGCTTAGAAAGCAATATTTTAAACGATAAAATTTTTGGTCGCATTTTTTTGCTGAATAAATATCCTTGGGACCAAGTCTTAAATTTGTTTGGTTGGGACCAAGTCTTAATTGTTTGGTTGAGACCAAGTCTTAATTTTGTATTGACCCTACAAGACATAAAAGGAAGCCATTGACTAGAGGATAGAACTGTTATGGAGTCTAAACCTTGAGCATTGATTCTCAACTTGATGCTGAAAAATAGTCTCAACATGTCCTGCATTGAAATAAAAGCATTCCACACTCATATAGAGGCTTTTACTAATCCTAACCCTATTAGCAATTGGATTTCTAAATAATAAACTACTAAACTACACTAAACCCATAAATGGCTAGAAAGTTAAACCCAATTACATAACAAAACATGAATTTAAACTCATGGGCCAGGACAACAGGTGATCTATAGTAGATATTGAAATTAGGGATTTACCCCAATTCTGAAATCAGTAGCGTCCTAAGGGAAAGAAACATGAAAAACTAGCAGTACTAGTATCTATTGAGAGTTACACTCTTGCATGAATTGAATTAAGTCATATCCCTAATCATCCTAGCAAATGCCCATTGATGAATCAGCAAGTGAGCTTATATTAAGAAAATGTAGTAAGAATAGTATTATTGTATATTAAGCTTTTAAGGTCAGTAATTGGAAAATTTATTATACCATCAGTTGAAATGCTGAAAAGATGATGAGTTTATTTCTTTTTGCATGTATGAACTTAAGAATCCATACTCTTGTATTAAATGATTATTTTTCTGTTTTTTTTTTCTTTTTCTTTTCTTGGTGGAACAAAATTAAAAGAAAAAAATCAGCTGATTTTAGAAGCAATAGGCGTGAAAAAAGAAATTAACCAGGACAAATACGATTGCTTGGTCACACTGTTACAGTTTTCCATCTCAAGGCCTAACTATTAGGATGTGTATAGAATTATTGGTCCTTATTGAACTTAAACCTGGATTTATAGATATTTTCGGCAGGACTCCAACAAGTTTGCATCATTCTTAGGAGCCTTGCATTCGAACCTAAATCCTTCCTTCCTCCTGCCAATAACCTGTGTAGGAACCCTCAGTCACGTCCTTAGCCTCAGATATTATAAACAAATATGGAATAATTCTTTTTAGGTTGTTCTCAACTTTTGGAATCAAGGGATCTGAAATTAGCTCCAAGTATGAGTTTGTTATTATTAGATTTCTAACAATAAAAAATCTGGTAATTGCAAGGAAAAGAAGAATATCTTTCCAAAGCTCAGTCAAATCTTGAAGAATGGATGTGTAATAACCTTCACATCTAATCATTGCAAGTCAAAGTTCAAAGCTCAAGTCCAAGTCCTTACATGAAGTTCACTAACATCAAAATTTTGAAACATTTTATCTTTTGTGCAAGCACAATAAACTTTATATTGAGAGAAATCCCACATTGAAGATGTGAGGGCATTGCTAGTGGTTTATAAGAGTTTGGGCTATTCCTCCCATCGCCAATTGGTTTTGGGATGGATACTCAGATTTCTTCATAATATCAGAGTAGGTTATCCATGTGATACGCCTAAATGGCCACATGTGCTCCCATGTTATCCAATATAAATTGTTCACGTGTTAGGCTTGAAATGATGTCACACGTGCGAGGGAGTGTTGAGAGAAATCCTACATTGAAAATGTGAGGGCCTTGCTAGTAGTTTATAAGGATTTGGGCTACTCCTCCTATCGCCAATTGGTTTTAGGATGGATGCCTAGATTTCTTCACTCTAGAATGAAATCCAACTATTTTAATTCCTAATAACCAAGTGCAGCATTGTGGAAAATTTTCTCACAAAAGATGCATTCCAGTGATGTATGTAGAACAAATTTGATGAATCCCAAAATCACATTTTACTTTTCTTCCACCTTTGATATATAAACATGACATTCAATGAATGTCCCTTGCAACTGGAGCCTCACAAAAATTGATACCCCTTTGTCCCTGTGTGCATGCAGCCTTTTTATCTGTGGTGCTCCTGTTGTTTGGGGATATAATACCTTTTTATTTGAAAGTTATTGCAGTATATGCACTCTTTTTTTTTTTTTTTTTTTTCTTTTCTTTCAGATCTATTTGTATATGCCTCTTCACTTGCACCTTTATCTGCAATTGCTTCTATGTTTTTGATAAAAGACTTCTCTTTTAATCTACTTCAAGTGTATGTACATGGTTCATGTTTTTGATAGTTGGTTATTTGAAACTTTTATCTATTTATAAGCCTGGTGTGCCTAATTGGCCAGCAGTTATTTAAGGAACTAAAGTTTTGTGTAACTCATGCTTTAGGTTTGTGATCACCGGAATAAAGAAATTAGAAATAATGCTCCATGTTCAAACTTGACTGAAACAGAGCCAGATCATGCAAATATTGAATGTTTCGGAAACATTAAAGTTGAACAATCAGATGAAATGCCTTGTATATCTTCAAATGTTCAGCTCAATGGATGGGGTCAGGGTAGTATCACTGATACTGCCTCCAGAACTGGTAGCAGCTCTCCCCGAGCTTCTGCTGCTCCATCTTTGAATCGTTCAAGTCGTTTTCTTTCACGCTTTAGTTTCATTCCAGGTAATGTAAGCTTCAGGCTAAGCCGGGCAACCAGTTTAGGGTCATCCAGGTCTTATCCTGTATCTTCAACAAGTCTCACAATATTGAACAATGATGATGATGAGCTTGATCTGCACAGAGGACCTGCTAGCAGTTTGGATAATAGAGATGAAAGTCAACAAGGTAGCGACTTTCATACAGATTCACTGATTAATAGGACCCCTGCACATTTTTATGAA
This sequence comes from Purshia tridentata, assembly GCA_003254885.1. NCBI lineage: Eukaryota > Viridiplantae > Streptophyta > Magnoliopsida > Rosales > Rosaceae > Purshia > Purshia tridentata. The sequence goes on from QANT01007560.1 coordinate 8,295, forward strand.
GACACTTCTGGTACTTTACATTCAAACGCTCCAACTTCTAGTTTTTCTGACAACTTGCAAGACAACCAGACAAATTCTGCTATGCATGGTGTTGCTAGAAATGCCAATGGTACAATAATGGGTGTTGGTGTAAACTTTTGTTCTCCAAGAATTCATAATGAAACAGGGAGCAACAGAACTAGACTTTCTGATAGACGCCCAGGAGCTCGGGAACCTGTTGAACGAAATGTTCGTTTCAGCCGCACCTTAAGTGTTGGAAGACTTCGTGACAGGGTTCTTCGTCGATCATCATTATCTGATTTAACATTTTCTTCTTTGCAACAAGAGGGAGAAGTGAGAGATACAAATCAGGGGCCATTGGAACCTGAAGGTAATGTTGTAAACTCTCAAAATGGGTCTGGTTACCCTCCATCCAATATGTCTAGTTCATTGTTTAGCATCCAAGACCATGAGGTGGAAACATCAAGACCAAGAGAAGCCAGGTATCATGATCTACTCGAACACAGATCAAATTTCCTTGAGAGGAGGAGAAGAATACGATCTCAGGTTTGCATCTTTTTCAGAGAGTAAATTTTGGTGCTTGGGTGATATTGAGTATTGAACATTGAATAGCACTTAGGCTTGTAACTTTCTAAACAGAGTTTTGAAAATTAGAACCTCATCCCTATTGCCAATTCAGTGTAGCAGTAACAGTGGTATAGGGCCTTTATATGGACATTAGTGAGTCCTTTGTTTCTAGGTGGTTATTTTGGGTATTACATTTGCCAAACTCTGCTAAAAGCACCATCTAAACTTCTTCATTCTATATAAATATTGTCCATCTGTTCATGAAACTTATTCCCATACCTTTTATTTTTCAATATAAATGTTATAAGTTCGCTGCCTGATGTTACTTATTTGGTTTACTGATGAACATTTCAAATTTTGTAGGTTCGTGCACTTCAACGATTGGGGAGCCGTTTTGAAAATATGTCTGGACATGAGAGGTCTTGTATCTTATCTGGTCAACAGAGAACAGGTCGTTGTACATGTCGGACGAGTAACCGAGATGCCCATCCAAATGATGACAACAGTGCTAGGGCTAGCATATCTAGAATTGTTATGTTAGCTGAGGCTTTGTTTGAGGTACTGTTAATATGTGAATACCTTTTTGTCCCTTTTTTCTCTATTTATTATATAAGTTGAATCTTTTATACGTAATTTAATTAGGTTCTGGATGAAATTCACCAGCAATCTGTGGTTTTATCCTCCCGACCTTCTGTATCTTCTATTGGATCTGTTCCCGCTCCCAATGAAGTTGTGGAATCTTTACCTGTCAAATTATTTTCCAAGTTGCAAAAGCATCAGTGTGAGGAGGCTGCACAGTAAGTACCCAAGTCTGTCTACTGTTTGGCATTTAATTCACTGTATAACTTAGAAGGAGGTCACTGACTCTATTTCAGAATGTTGCTAGATTACAAGATTTTATGTGCCTTGCAGTTTGTGTGATGTTATCAGCTGCTAGTGGTTTTCAAATTGTGCATTTTTCATGTGATTAATTTACAGCTGCAAATTAATATTTAGCCGAGGAAATATGTTCCTCTACTTTAGACACTGAACAAAATATTAGATTACTTGAACATTGATTTTCATAATGGCAGTTAATAAGACAGTAAAGCTTATTGCGTTTTTAATTGTTTTCCCAATTTTGGCCATTTTAGGTACATGGTTAGTTTTGGACTTTGAGCTCACAGTCATTACTTCATGTTGACACTAAGATATTGACAAAGGAATGGGCTTTTAGTTTGTTATTAGTGATGCAAACAGTCAGGTTCATTTAGGTAGTATTTTTTTGGTGCAATATAAAACTTCGAGCTCTGTCCCACAAATGTGCAAGCTTGACTCTTCAGAGAAGTCACTTCATACAATAAGGCTGAAAGGTGAAAGTAGTTATTTTCACAGAATTTTTTAGTGGAGAGTGGGTCCTGGGTGCCCAACCATATGTAAAATTTCTGTTTTTGATATGTATATTTATATATTTTAAAAAGCATTTTAAATCATGAGGCTGTAGCATATTGACTTGGAGCTAATATTTGAAACTCGAGTCAAGTTTTAAATCCTTGCTTTACATTACTTTCTCTTTATTATATAAGAAATAATGTAAATATGGTTAAGCTTTCCAAGGGATGCTAAAATAGTCAAATTCATTTGCAATCTGACAAGTCTGTGGCTATGAATATGCAAATATGTTGATCGAAGTGCCTTTTCTAAAGATATAACGAGTTAATGTGTTTGATATGAGTAGCCTTATTCAATGGTTTATACATTTTAGGTTATCATCATAACTTTAACTCTCCTATGGCTCTACTTTAGTTAACATCTTTGCTTAGGTAATGGTACTAACAATGGTTTGCTAACCTGTGTAGCATGTAAATCTTTATTCACTTGCATCTGTTGCTAGTAAATTTGGAATGGTATGGAAGTAGGTGTGTTGTTGGCAGTACATTATCTCTCTTGCTAAACACATGGAAGTGTCTTTAGAAAGACAGTTTTTGTGGACTGACTATAACATTTTGCAGCGACTTTGTTTACTTCTTTCCGAAATAAATTATTTTGATTGAGAAAAAGATTATTGCATCTTTGATATGTCGCACTATCTTATTTTCCTTTGCTTTGTGTGTTCTTTAATCTAACAGATGCTACATATGCCTTGTGGAGTATGAAGAAGGAGACAGAATGCGAACACTCCCTTGCCATCATGAATTCCATAAAAATTGTATTGACAAGTGGCTCAAAGAGATTCACAGGTTTGGAATATATTTGCTGCTTTTGAATCTTCTAATTAGACTAAATTAAATAGAGAGACGTACGCTTGATTGGATACAATAACATATGTTGATGAGTGCTACTGCAATTTACTTTTATGTGTTCTGGCCTATGAAACTCTTGAAAGCAATTTTGCTATATTTAGTATAGTAGTTGACATAGAAAAGAGTTTAATCCTTGGTTAAAATTTGTTCCCCGGGCTTTTCCTATCAAAAAATTTCTTCCCTGGCTGCTCGCTTGTTCAGCAGCACACACCTGGTAGTTTGTCGGTACATTTTGGTGCTGACTCCTGATGCATGCTGATGATGGGCCACTGGTGTTACAAACTTGAAGCTGAAAATGGTAGTTATTGATGCTGATAAATTGGAGTTGAACCAAATAGATGAGATAAATTGGAGTTGAACCAAATAGATGAGAATGCTTATCTTGCAGGTTCATGCATAGTAATAGATTCTTTTCCTGTCTTGTTGGAATGACCAAAAATTTTTGTTTCATAATGTTTACCAGACCAGTAACTCTTCAGTCTTATCTTACTTTAAATACTGAAGTATTTCACTCCATTCCCCCCTTAATGTGCATTTTTGGCTCGTTCCATTGCAGTGCAAAAAATAACTAGCCTTTTTCAACATAGCTAATTTTGGGAATGACCTTTATGTTGTATTGTGTGGTATTAATTTATTTTAATTGTTTGTGCCTGCAATATCAATGCCTCCAGTTTCTGACATTTTCGTTGAGTATTATTTTGATGCTAATAATACTGGCAGATTGCTAACTTGTCTCTGGTATGCAGGGTATGCCCACTTTGTCGCACGGATGTCTGTAGATCTGATTTGTTGCCTGCAGAGAACTAAGATGGTAATTTTTTCAATCTGCTTCTGAAGGCCTGTTGAGGAGTGAACTTTTCCACCTACGCAAACAATAAAAACTGTTTTTGTGTATGAATCTTGTGGAAGTTCAGTCCTTTTCTGCCTGTATCATCATTGCTGCCCACCATTAATGGCTCTCATTGCAAAATTTGATATTGAAGTTAGTAGAAATGGACTGAACTACATCACCTCTAGCTAGAGTTGCGCGGTGAGTGAGAAAGAGATGGAGGGTGAGTGAGAGAGAGAGCTGTTTCTTTCCTGTGATGAATACCGTTAATATGATTAGTGAGAGGCCCCGGTGGCGTATCTGATATTCTGTGCATTCCTGCATTTCTGATTTTTCTGTAAGAGGTTGATTTTTAGGGGAAATATATCTTGCTCTCCTTAAATTTGAGGTCAGTTGAATGTCCTTTCTCTTTTAATGCTATTTTCTTTTCTTTTTGTCTAATTTCTCTTGTTCTACTTTTGACCAATGCTCTCTCTATACTATTTGTACGTGTTACGTTGGGTTGTAATGAGCATATGTTTAAGAAAGCCCCAATATTTGGATTTGAACAAAAAAAAACGTAGAAAAGAAACAACTTTGCTGATAATGATTCGTTTGGTCAAAAGAATTCTCTGAAGGAAACAGAGAAAATGAATGGGAAGTTGCACTCCAATTTTCTCCAATTTTATTTTTTACTTCTCTTCCTTTTCCTATAGTTTTTAATGTTTTCATATATTCTATTATTTATTATTATAAATGGGCAATAATATTAAATATACTATTTAAATACCAATAAAATTTAACCCCTTCTCTCCCAAGTTAATCTTTTATAACTCTTTAAGCTATAATATTTCAAAAATGCTCTTAACCTGTTCTTTGACCCTCTCTCTTGTCATCTTATTCTCTCATTCCACCATCGGCGACATCATCAGAAGATCTATTTCAGATCAAAGCTTGGTGCTTCTCTTTGAAATGGGCAACTTGTCTTCATCTTCAGCTTTTTCAATGTTTTGCTTGTAAAATAGCTTGGATTGGATTGGAGTGGGGGGTTTGCTGTTGTTTTCTGCAAAAGACTATTTTGATCCCTGTACTTTGGCTCTGTCACGAATTAGTTAGTGTACTTTCAATTTGTTTTTTTTTAAGGACTGTAGAACGTAGTAATCAAGTTCATTTCGTCAAGCCCGTTTAGTTCAATGACGTAAAACGCCTACATGGCACCACTTGCACAACACATGACTGCCAAATGGGCTTAGCTTCCCACCTGGCCCAATCACATTTTGACATGTGTTATTTATTAATTTTTATATTATTTTGAATTTTTATGTTTTAAAAATTATAAAAAAATCAAATTAATCTTTTATTTTTTTTCTTCTCTCCTTTTTTTCACTGCACTGCACCCACGCTCCTTTCTTTTCTCCATCTCTCCTCTCTTTCCTGTTCTCCTCTCTCTCTCTCTCCTCTCTCTCCATCCTCATCCCTTCTCTCTCGGTCCCGGCGGATCCCTTCTCTCTCTGTTCCCTCTCTGTTCTGCGAGGCCAACCCATCCCTGCAACCCACCCCCTACTATGCATGATCCACCCTCCGCGTAGCTACCCACCTCCCTTGGAGATCCAGATTCTTTAAGATTTGCAACGAGGAAGAGAGATAGAGAGATGGTTGGAAATAAATTTGATGGATTTAGGGTCGGGATTTGGGGTTTTTTTTGGGTTAATTTCTGGGTGATGAGTGATGATGAGTGGTGATCATTGCAGCCTCCAAACCCCAACAACCCCACACTCACTGAAAAATTTATTGGTGGATTGGTTTGTATTTATGTTTTATGGATTTTTTGGGTTTTGAGTTGGGAATTAAAATTTAATTTTGTGGGTTTTTGTGGATTTTGGTGTTATCTGCAAGAGAGAGGGAGCGGAGGCTTTCTGGGTTTTGGTGTTATTTCAAGAGAGAGGAAGGATTGGGTGAAAAAGGAGGGGGGATGGGGCGAAAAAGGAAGGGGGATTGGGTTTCTGGGTTCGAAGGGAACAATGGGTATTTGTGTCGGTCTTGGGAAATGGTTGCCAGTGGTGGTGCGAGGTGGTGGTGGGTTGGTTTTTTTATGCCCAGATATGCAGATTTGCCTAGATTTGCAGTGCGTTGTTTTTTTGATTTTAATTTTTTGTAATTAATATGTTAATATGATTTTTTTATACTTTTAAAGTTGAAAAAAAAAACTTAAATAATTAAAAAAAAGAAAAGAAATGACACTGTCAAATTTTGATTGGCCTAGGTGGAAGGTTAAGCCTATTTGGCAATCATATGATGCCACGTCAAAATTTTTCGTAACTCAACTTCACATTTTTGATAAAATGGACTTGATTACTATGTTCTACAAAATACAATCCTTAAAAAAGATAAATTGAGAGTACGCTGACTAATTCGCGACAAATCCAAAATATAGGAACCAAAATAATCTTTTGGCTTTTTTATTTTATTTTAATTTATATAAAGTATTATTTAACTTTTAAGAAATCTTATGCCGTGGTATATTGGATGATAAAATGAGAAATGAAGTAAGTGTATTTCTCCAAATTTGGACATAGATTTTTTATTCCAAATTCAAAATTCAAATTTGAGTTTGCTATTGCTGGCCGTTGACACATAGTGCTAGAAACAGTGCTGCAGCAAGTTCATCGTATTCTAATTTTTTTAACATTTTTAGTCGACAATTGTTCGACACATGGTCGACAAGTCATGGTGCATATCGTTGTTGTACCATAGCACCATGTGCTGTAGCCATGTGTGTAGCACCATGACTTGTTGACCCTGATGCACTTAAACACTATCTGTAGCACCATGTGTTGACCAGACTAGTACCCAATCTTTAAAACTTTTAGATTACTACCCAATTAAATGAAAATCCTACAAATTAAACCTACTATTTGATAAGTATTTGAAATAGAGTTTGATTATGATGTCTTTGATAGGTATTGTATGTAATATATAGGAGCACAATCACGTACAAGAGTTGGTTCTCCAACTAGATAAAGTACATGATAACTATACTATAGGCCTCGTTTGGTGGCTATGATTAGATTGAAAAGGATAAATGACAAATTCATGTGTATTTGAAAAAAAAAATTTTAACTTGAAGAAAGAAGATGGGAATAAGATGAGTAAATTATAAAGAAAACTAATCATTTCGAATTCCCTCAAAATGGTGGAGATTAGCAAGGATAACATTTCTCTTGTGGCTAAGCCATTTTCTTTCTATCTTCTTCCTTCAAGTTAGACAACATTCCATCTTTTTCTTTAAATACATATGAATTTGTCATTTATTCTTTCCAATTCAATTCTAAACACCAAACGAGGCCATAGTATATGATAACAGATGGATAAGTAGCACATTTGTTACGGAGGTGAAGAACTTGATGAGGTAGGACTCTTTTCACACCCCGGCAAGCTGGTAGGACGAGAGGTAACTAATAGCTTAGAAGCCAAATACTGAAAACGAGTGGTGGATAAGCCTTTAGAAAGAAGATCAGCGACTTGATCATGAGTAGAAACATAACAAACCTCAAGCCTTTAGACTACTTTCTCATAGACGTAGTGGTAATCAAATGATTGATACGATTCATTCATACTCTTTAACCGGACTTCCAAACACAGACAAATGATCATGAATAAAATTTAAACGATCTAGAAAATCAAAAATATAGAGATCATCTCAACGTGTGGTCATCAACTCAGAACAAAGTTCAACGATGTATTGCTGATTCTGAGAAACAAAACGCTCCTCAAGCTTATCCCAAGACTCTTTAGCTAAAGTGCACCGTGTGATGGTGCCATGTATAACACCATTTGATCATGTTGAATCCACTCGTCATACGTTGGATTAATCTAGTCAGTAAGCTTCCATGTTGCATTGGTGATAAACGAAGCAGAACAAGGAACGGTTCCAATCACAAAACCTTGAAGATTACATATGCGCAACAATGGCACAATCTGGGCAAGCCACAACACATAATTGTGCTTCCCAAGACAAATATTTAACAAATCAGTAACATTTGGAATAGAAGGCTGAGACATAACAAAGATAATAGATTGAGAAGAAGAAGATGATTTGGTTCCCATGGTGGGTGGTGGCTGTTTAAGGATCTAAGGTGACTGTTTAAAGAAGAAGAAAAGTAAGGGAGACTGTCGTTAGACTTGCAACTCTGATACCATGATGAGTATTTGAGATAGAGTTTGATTATAATGCCTTTGATACTAATTGTATTGATTGTAATATATAGGAGTACAGTCATGTGTTAACAAGAGTTGTTCTCCAACTAGACTAAGTACATGATAACTATACTAAGTAGATGGATAAGAAGCATATGTGTTACAGAGGTGGACTTGATGAGGTAGGACTCTTCTCACTATTAGCTTGACTCAGGCAAACCTTTAAACACTTAGGTACAACTATGGGTCCTATTTTTTTATACTTATATGCACTCTAACTTTGCACTGTATATTAATTAAAAAATATTAATCATGTGTCCCCACACTCATTATTTTGTTAAAAGACTGTTGTAGGTACTTTAGGCCTTATTTGATGCATATGATTGGATTGGATAGAATAAATAACTAAATTCATGTGTATTCAAGAAAGAACATGGAATGTGTCTTCTGTTATAACAGAAATAATACGAGTATGAACCGTAAAGTGCATTTAAATTACCCTACTCCTAGAAAAGCAATAAGGAAATCTGTAAAGAAATATGATTGGATTGGATAGAATAAATAACTAAATTCGTATGTATTCAAGAAAGAACATGGAATGTGTCTTCAAACTTGAAAGAAGGAGATGGACAGAAGATGAACTAATTTTAAGGAGAAACTTATCCCCATTAATCCCACCATTTTTTGGGGGATTAGAAGGGATACGTTTCCTTTTATAATTAGTCTATCTTATTTCTATATTCTTCCTTTAAGTTAGAAATTTATTTCTTTGTTTTTTTTTTTTGGCCACTGGAATCTTATTCCTTGAATATACATGAATTTAGCCATTATTATATACAATCAATTATATGCATCAAACGAAGTCTTACATTCTAATATTGGTGCATATCCCTTATTAGAAGAGTACAAGGCAATCTAAATTGAAATTAAAAACTAAGATTAGTCATCCATTGTTAATATTTCACCTCTAATAAGAGAAGAGGTCAACAATTGGAGATGATGAGTCATCATCTCTAATTTTTGGAATTTGTCATTTATTCATCATTGTGCCTACTCAAGACCTTATTTATTTATAGCAAGTAAGAAATTGACAGGTCATTTGTCACATCAATTAGGATCAATAAATTAGCATACAAGATGGTGCGCTTGCGCGCCTCTATAATATTGAAAATTGTGTTGTACTCCTTTAGGACCTTTACATACTTATATTGGTGCATATTGGGTAAAAGGCAATCTAAATTAATTGTATTCTAAAATGAATATTTAAAAACTAAGACTAGGCATTATTAAGGCTTGATTGTGTATAATGAGAAATTTTATTAGATAACCCCTTTTAATACCAAACTCACTTTTAACCCTCACGTTCCATCTTAATTGATTTTTTTTTACTCTTTTGACATTTTTTGGACCAAAACACCCTTTGTATAAATAGACTATGAGAGCATTGGATTTTCACTCTTACCTATTCTTCCTCTTTGTCCCACCTAGCATCATCCAGATATAGTGTTAATAGATTTGCCCAACGACGAGAGCAACTAGTGCGACGCTCACAATTGGCTTGGTGAGTCTCTTAATTTCAGCAAAAAGATCATGTTTTATATGTATTTGAGAAAATAAAGTACTTTCGACAATTTCTATTGTTTTGGCTCAAAAAAATTCGATCTCGTGGAGGGTCGAAAATCAAGTCAAAACACCTCGCCATGAGTGAAGATGAGGCTTCCTACCTTTGCGATGCATGCCACCAATCGGCTTGGAATAGCTAATTGGGAGACATATGTATTTAAATGCGAAAAATAAAATTAAGAGCGCCAAATGAAAATTTTGACTTCTAAAGATAACGATTGTGCAATAGAAAAGGAATGGGAAAAATCTATCTAAGTTCTTTTATTGACTAGGATGATCTAGGACTTTTGGGAATGAACAACCAAAAATAAATAATATAATAGCAGCATGACTGGAAATGAAAGCTCACTAGATGGGGAAGATAACTATAACATAAACTTGATTCAACTTATGTATTATGAATTGAACTCTAAATCAAATGCATATGAAGTACATGTTTTGGGAGTATTTGGGATTTCAACTCACTTGCGACTAGTAAGGCTATATACTTGTGTATTCACTAAATAACTAAATTGAACTAGGGAACACTTTGGAACATCACTTAAGTTCCTACTTGTTTGTGTGTGACCCTATTTGACATATTCGGACATCATAATTGGATTTAATAATCACTTGGTCATTATGATAATAAATGTTTATTTGAGAACAATTTACTGTAATTGTGTGCTTTGCACGTTTCTTGATAAGCTATGTCTCCATGTTTCTATAGTTGGTATACGGAAGTCTCGTTTTTCATTAATAAAACCTTTGTGGGTCTGATTAACGGGAGATGACCTAGACTCTCTCTATTATCATCAGAATAACAGAGGTGTCTTTGGCCTTGTATCCATTGTAACGTCTTTTAAAACTAAGTGAGACTTCGTGACTTGACACTTCTTATTTAGAGTTTGTGTTCTCAATGGACTGTTTGGACCAGCTTGATGGATTAGTGAGCCAAGATTTGGTTTGATGAGACTGTCAGGACAACACACGGATTAATAAGTCGGGTAGGCCAAAGTACACCAAATACAACCTGTGAGTGAAGGGTCACATAGCGATGACCTTGGGTTTCGATCCCTTAAACCTCCGGAGGTCGTTGTACGAAAGGGTAGCCTATAAGGTGGTTAGCCCATAAAGCATTTAGCTTTCTATTATTGTACAACCATAAATGGACACTCTCGCTACCAGTTTAGTTTTTATTGATATTCCAAGAAGGGGGTAGTTGATCTGATGAGATCAGTTGTGGGTATTTTGATGGACGATGGTAAATGGCGGTTAGCCTCAACCATAAGATTAGTAGTAGGACGTTACAGACATGCTGCGTGAAATGGCCAAAGGCGACTTGACTTGGAATGATTTGGGGGCTCTCATAAGCAAAAAATTGTGGATCAAAGGCTCATATTAATTGTGGTAGGAAGCCTTGGACTAGGCTAGGCCCTATGTAATCGCTTAGTTAGCCTAGCCTGAAGGCCAGGCCTACCCCAATGCGAATTAAGTGAACCATTTAACTATTATACTTGAAGGAAAAATAATTCATTTTTAGGATTTAGAAATATCTTGCTAAGGTTTGGGTATTTTGGTAGATTGTATCTTCAAGTAAATGTGTAAATTGGCTTTCCAATCAATGCGAAAGTGAGATTCTCTAGTACAACTGAGATTGAGATTCACCATGGAGTTTCTGACATAAGAAGGAGATCCACCCAAATACAAGAAGTGGTCCCATAAAATGTTTGAAGATTCTCTTTGTGTGATTTTTATTTTTTTGTTGGGTCAATCAATAACTTATTTAATAGAAACTTGTATGAGATACTATATAGGATTACTTTTGTCATAAGAAATTGTACTTAGCTCTTAGATTAGTTGCACCTGCAAAGCAGTTCTTATTTTCAAGAGAGGTCATTCATCTTCTCAATTTAAAGATACTTTCTTTGAAGTATTTGTTAGGTCCAAATCTCTTAATGGATAATATATATATATATATGTTAGTATTAAATCTGATATCTCTGCACTTATTCAAGGGATCTCAGTCGCAAAGATTCTATGCCTTGTGTTATGGCCTGCTTATGAGAGGCTATTTTGGGCCCAAGGCCCACTCGTGAGAGGGCCCAATCCATTGTACATTGTGTGATTCAGAGACCTTCTAGACTTGTAAATGTCCAGATTCGATGTATGGGGGTAGGTAGGATATTTTTCTTATTGTAATCTGGACCGTTAGATCAATCTGATCTTAACCACAATAGAGGTAGGTAGGAGTAAGGAATTGTATATAAAGGGGGAGGCCTCATTTGGCCAAACCATCTCAAAAATACAAACATATTCTCCCATATTACTTTCTAGTGTTCTTCGGTGTTCTTGAGTGTTCATATCTTGTTCCTGCATACTTGTGTTGTTTGATCTACTTTGGCAGGTGTTCGGCTGACTTAGCTTGTTCTAGGAGGTGATCAAGTCTAAGGCCGCACGGGTGGAAGACTCCAAAATAGTCACCCCGTGACACTTGGCTGTAAAGACTTAGAGTAGTGCGGGTGGATCTAGGGTTATGGTGATGCGATGAGTAAATGTGAAAGTGCAAATGATTGGTTTGAAATCAAAGTCTAAAAGATAGCAATTAACAGTGAAGATAAAGCTTAAAAATAAACGGTATTCTGTTATAACAGAAATAATACGAGTATGAACCGTAAAGTGCATTTAAATTACCCCACTCCTAGAAAAGCAATAAGGAAATCTGTAAAGAATAGCAATAAACCCTAATTAAGCGGAATTAAAAGTGTAAACATAAATCTATTATAAGAATATGCGACTTAACAAAATTAAACTTGCATTCAAACTAATAAAAAATGAAGAACATGAATGTTCAAAACCAAAATTCTTGAGAGAAACCATAAGATTTTTTAACAATAATCTAAAATCTAAAAGTAAAAATAAAAGACATAATAACAACCTATGCTAGTTGAAAAATGGTTGAGAGGCTTGATGCTTTTGAATTTTTATATAGGGTTCAAAGGTCCTCTTTGTTATGATTAAGGACCTCTATTTATAATGGTGAAACCCTAGAACCGGTGCCTTAGATCCCAAGAGTCATGATTCTTTAAGAGTTATAACAAGCAATAATCTCAAGGAAATAAGACTATTGATCTTTTTGGTTCCTTACTTGAATAGGACATGCCTCTTCTGATCTGATCTTCAATCATTGGACTTCAACCCAAAAAGCTTCTAGAAATTGGCCTTGGACTCATTCTTGGTCCAGTTCTTGACCCGTTTCTACCCTTTTTAATTGCTTCATTTATTGAGCCCAAATTTGCCATAGCCCAATTTCTTCATTAGCCCTAGCCCATTTTGGAATTTGCAAAATTAGGCTTAAACAAACACATGATCAAACAAAAATAACACCCCCTTATCCATATGTGGTGGGAAGTCGATGTGCATAGGTAGTTGGATTCACTTGATCCTCATAAGGGAATGATGATTTTACCTCTGAAAATAGGTCATGTGCCTGACACATGGTCTATTTTAGAGGGTTCTCTTAATGGAAGTATGGTTTGTACCGAATTGGCACAAACTATAAGTATATGTCCTCTAATGTCATGAACCAAAATTCATGTCTTAAAATAAAACTAGCCTCAAAGTTTGCAACCTATTTTGTAAAATGATGAATACGATGTAGCGCCATTGTCAACCATGTGTCAATTATGTGTCGATACTGTGTCGACCACACTATTTGTTGACTGTGTGTCAACTATTAAATTGCAGATTTGAAAACAACAAACTTAGAGAAAGGAAGAAAATGAGGCGTCGATTTTTTGTTGTAAGGCATTGTCGGCACAAGGGAGTGGCATGCTTAGACTTGCCGTGACCTGGGGAAGAAAACCTAGGTTGCCGACCTTGATTCTATCAGTAAACCCAGATCACAGACGAGGACTAGGTTTTTTGCGGGTTTTATGGGGTTTCTGCATGTGAGTTTTCAAGATGATCGAAAGGTTGGAAAGGAAGAGAAAGGAGAGAAGAGAAGAATAGACTGGTGGTGGTCTTGTTGCCGTTAGCCACCAAACAACGGCGAAATGGCCAAAAGAGGTTACTGGTGAGAGAGAAGAGAGAAGAGAGAAGAGAGAAGAGAAAAGAAAGAGGTGGTGGCTCAATGCGTATGAGGAAGGAAGGAAAGAGAGACTAGTTTGGTCCAATTTTGATCCAAAGAGCTATTAAAGTTTAAGGTGAGATGAGGAGTTAAAAAATATAGGTCCAATTTTGATCCAAAGAGCTATTAAAGTTTAGGGCAATGCTAGCTGCCTTCTCCATCTGCCTTCTCTATTTACCTTCTCCCTTCTCATGATGCTATGTGTACTTCATTAACTTTTAAATGGTAAAACTTTAATACCTTGAAAACACAAAACATTAAAAGCTTTTTCTTTTTCAATTTATGCCTTTTAAAAAAATATTAAACAAATTATTATTTCAAAATAAATCATAGCCCCAGCCCCAACCAACGCCCAACTCCACGCACACCACCTCCCTCCCTCCCTCCAACCACCCTCCTCAGCCTCCTTTAATTCTCTCTCCCTCCCCTCCTCCCCCACCGACCTTGACTCCCCTCCTGCCGTTTTGCTCCAAAACTTCCTTTCTAATACCGCCACGACGTCGCTGTAGAGAGCAACCCATAACATATTGCGAGGAGCTCCTTCACCTTCGGGTCGCTAGAGCTCCATCCAAGTTGGGTCCGTTTGGGAGTGGAGCCTAGGTACAGGGGTCTGTCATGGTGGTGGGATATGATGGAAGAAAGGTCTTGGGTCTGTCGTGGTGGGGTTGACCAACGTGGGTTTCAATCAATTTTTTTGATACATATATTTATATGAATCAGAAAGGAATATGGTACAAATGGGTTTGTGGGTTTGTTTAATTTTCTGCAATTAAACCAGTTAAAGAGAGATTTAATTTAGAGTTGGGTTTAGAGTTTTCAGACAAGTGAGCATGTTTTGTGTGGTGGGGTGGGAAGGGAGGGAGGTGGTGTGCGTGGGCAGAATTGGGGCTATGGTTTTATTTATTTATTATTATTTAAATAAGTTTTTAACATTATTGGGGAGAAAAAAAATTTGTGGTGTATTTGTTTTTGAAATACGTAAAGATTTTATTTTTTAATTTATTAATGTTTATTTTGAAATAATAATTTGTTTAATATTTTTTTAAAAGGCATAAATTGAAAAAGAAAAAGCTTTTAATGTTTTGTGTTTTCAAGGCATTAAAGTTTTACCATTTAAAAGTTAATGAAGTACACATGGCATCATGAGAAGGGAGAAGGTAAATGGAGAAGGCAGATGGAGAAGGCAGCTAGCATTGCCCTAAAGTTTAAGGTGAGATGAGGAGTTAAAAAATATTTTTTATATTAAAATGATATATTTTAGTAAAATTTCTCTAAATATAAAGTTTAGAAAAATGAGGTTATAAAAGCAACATGACTAACCAAAAAAAGTCATCGCCTTAAATTTCCAAAAAGGCAAAAACAACTAACCCAACTTCTTGATTCCATATTACATGGTTGAGAAAAATTTATGTGGGAGCTCTCTATAATAATGTGAGTGAAGCGAAAACCAATTAAAACTTGATATTTGCCCGCGTAAGTTTTACTCCACACAGTTTATACCAAACACACCCATAAATATTAACTTTCCAATTTATACCGAACAATATTTCAATCCAGTGCTGCGCGCCAAACCAGGCCTATGAGAATTTGGGAATTGGGGGCGTGCCCTGAAAATAGGAGCAGGTGAAAGCCAGACCTTCCGATTTGAACCGCCTGAGGAAGATGGAGTACAAGAACAAACTCGTCCTCGCTCCCATGGTTCGCATTGTGAGCAACTACTTGTAAACCCTTGTCTTTCTTTCTTTTCTATTTATCTTTTTTTTTTTGCCTATAAAAATTTTACTTGTTGATACTGTCTAATTCTTGTTATTTACGTGTAAATTACTTATAATTTTTTAGGGCACACTACCATTTAGATTACTAGCTGCTGAATATGGTGCTGATATAACCTATGGTGAGGAAATTATCGATCATAAGCTTGTCAAATGCGACCGCAAATTAAATGGTACCTTTTATTCTTATTTATATCTGTCTTTGCTACAATTAATTAATTCATTTGGTTAGAAATTACTTGTAAATTTTTTTTTTTCGTTGATGTTGTCTTCGAAATTTATAGAAACAAATAATTTGGTCCATTTTCTTGTGGGGTACTTAATTGGGAAAAAGCTTTATTTATTCTTTGTGCTTGTTTCTCAGAGCAAATAGGAAGCATTGACTTTGTGGAGAAGGGTACAGGAAGTGTTGTTTTCAGAACGTGTCACCAGGAAAGAGATCGAGTTGTGTTTCAAATGGGTACTTCTGATGCTGTGAGGGCTCTCATTGCTGCTCAGATTGTGTAAGCCGATTGCTACATTTCATTTTTCCCCTTTAGGAATTTCATATTTTTGTGTGATTGCTTGATTTATCTTAAAAAGCAGTAAGAAACTGGTGATATGTTTATTGTGTTGCAACTTTGAATTGATAGTCTTGCTTCTTTTTTTGTGTGAAATTCCCGAGTATTAAGATCAGTGCCTTGTATTTAAATATGGTTTTAATCAAAGTTATCAGGATTGTTGAGTTTGGGTTCATATTTACAGCTCACAATTGGAAATACATCTGTATATATATTTGTGAGTAAATGGAAACTTGCATACAAGCCTGTAGGTTTATAGATTATAGCATTTAGTAATCAAATAATTATTGCAAAAATGTTGCCTAAGTTAAAAGTATGTGAACATGTTCCTAAGTTTTTAAATATTTGTTTATTTTTATTTTGACCTTTTATCTATTTTTTCTTCAACATAAATGTGGTGCATTGGACATGCTAGTTTTGGGGTCTGGTTTGGCAAAGTACCATGAATGAGGACACACTATCTAGATCACAGGTCCTGTCGGGTTTGGGGAATATTGGAAATCTAGTTTTAATTGAACCTTATGAAAGTGATAAAACAATGACAATTATATATGCCTTAAAAAAGGAGTAAAGTTCCTTCGGTATATTTTGTCATTTTAACTTTAGATAAAATTTTCCTCAGTCTGATATAAAGTTTCAGAACTAGAGGGAAAACTCCAGCATCATTTTGTTTTTTTTGCCGTTTTGTACCTTAAATGTGGGTGTCACTGAAATGAGAAAGACAAATTAGAAGAAAAAATTAAAAAAAGGGGTCATAATTGTGAGATTGCGTAGCCAATGCGAGGGTTATTAAATTTTATTTCTGTTAGCTTGAGCTTGGAGTTAGTTGTCATACTCATGCACGGATATGACTGATAAAGGGATGTATAACCATGGTAGGTCTGCCATGTTTGATCATAAATAAAGTTGGTTTTTCAACTATAGTCTCCTAAAGTTTTGGCTGTAATTGGATCAACTCTTAAATAAATTGTTTTTGAAATAATCAGGTTTGGGCGGACAACTGGTTTTCAAAATGAAGCTTTATCATTGTTTGGGTTCATGCATAGAAGAGTGGTGTGATATTTATATTTTCTGTGGAACCTGTTGCCTCTTGTGCATCTTTTTCTGCATGTCCCAATCTGATCTGTTTACTCAAATTGGACAAAACTCTTAATTCTGAAATATGGGTCTGTGTTGGTCTCAATGTAAAATGTGGTTTGTCTCAATGGTGACTTGTACACTTATGGAGCTTTTCCTTTTAGGTGTAAAGATGTTGCTGCAGTAGATATAAACATGGGTTGCCCAAGGTCATTTTCTTTGAGTGGAGGAATGGGTGCCGCACTATTGACTAAACCAGATCTTATTCATGATGTATACAATGCTATCCTCTGGAAGATGCTTTTTCTTTTTATCCCCACAGAGTGTTAATTTGCAGTTAAGGAGTTCACTTTTTTCCTTTCTAAATTCAGATTTTGACTACATTAAGGAGGAACGTGAATACACCAGTGACGTGTAAGATTCGACTACTAAAATCATCTCAAGATACTGTGGAATTGGCCAGGCGAATTGAGAAAACTGGAGTTTCCGCTCTTGCTGTCCATGGAAGGTGATCTCTAATATAACTTCTTGTTTATTTATTTATTTATTTATTTTTGACTCTTAACACGACCTGTAAGTTGCATTTTAATGCCTAGTAATCATAAATATATATATTAATGTGAAAGTATTGGAAAATGTGTAATGCTGTCTGTAATGGTTGGCCCTCATAAAGTTTATGTTAGCCTTTTACTAACATGAATGATGTTAGCCTTTTAGTAACATGAATGATGTCAGCCTTTTACTAAAATGAATTATTAAAATTTACTTGACTTTTCTAATTGCTGCAGTGCTTTCTGAAGGGATATATTTTTTAGCAATTCTTCAGTTCTGTGGCTTCTGATATAATTTGCTCATTAACAAAATCCATGGTCTCCAACATTAAAACTAGAGGCCTTATGTAACCAAAACTAGAGGCCTTATCTCTTGGCTTCCATACTCTCAACATTTGGTTAATTATAGGTATTAGCCAAGACAATAACATATGACTTATGTAACTGCATATCGGATATCTCTTTGTTATTCTTTATAAAAAGGGGTGTCTCTTGGTCTTGGTTGAAGATGTGGCTTAAATTAGAGTACTAAATTGCAAGTCAGAGAATCAGGAAAGATGTGGGATCAATCAGGGAAGACAATTATTATATTTTGGAAGACTGTGTTAAGGTATGGAGGTCTCTGGCAACTACCTCTAAAGACTTACAAAAGGCATGCAAATAATAGCTCTAATGTCCAACCCTTCATTTGGACCTTGCCCAACAGTAGGGAGCCCAATACCAGGGAGCATACTTGGGATTGAGTCCCTATATAGTCATATGTTAGGCTTTGGTTCTCAGGTTACGTTATATTTTAGTTTATTTGTTTTTTAGTATTTAGTGCTAAGCGTACTTGTGTGATTTGGCATGAATATTATTTGAGGTCATTCACTACTTTGGGTCTTGTTTATCAGGCTTAATATATTATTTGATCATTTTTAAAGCTGTTACCTAGCTATGGTTAAATTTGGAATCTATATAAGTGAACTCGGAAATTATTCATGTTTATGCAACCAAAGCTCTTCTGGAGATTGCGATGCCAAGGCATTGCCTTTTATTTAATTCCTCCTATGCTTCAAAACTTAACATAGCCATCCATAATCAAACTCTAAAGAACCCGAGTTCAACCCACCATATCAACAAGTTTGAAAACCATGCCATCCTTACCCATGATTAGCGTTAGTTCAGGTTCTGTTCACACCCCCTAGAACACCATTTTTTTACCCATATAAACCCTAACTTTTGTAGGCATTAAAAAAAAATTTCTGTTAAGTCCCAAGAGTTCCACCTGCCAGCTGTCCTATTTAGAGGCAATCATTGTAAATCTGAAATTGGATGTTAGTCAAAAGAGGCTTTTTTGAATTTGGTGATAGGCAAAAAAGAGGTTAGATCTTGAGTTGTAACAGCTTAGTGAAAATTGGGCAAAAGGAATAGCTTTGTGATAAAAACAATACAAGGTGGATGACAGCATTTGAGAGCATGTGCGGAAGCAGAAATGTCAACTGTTATATTTGTTGGGAGCCATAATAAAGACAATGGCACCCACTCTAGTTTTGCATTTTGACAACCATTGGTTTAAACCAGAAAAGGATGGGGGTGAAAAGGAAGTTACTTGGGAGATGAGACACCGGTAGGTGACATGAACTGCCTACCGAGGTGAGGAAGTGGAACTATCAACTGTAGAATTTATTGAGAGTGAAGTAAAATGAACACCTATGATTTGCCCCCAGTCTACTTTTTGATAACCGTAGGTTATAATAATAAAGTAGTGGGTTATGAAAAGCAAGCATATTTACAGAGAGGATGCTATAAAAGTGGCACATTTTGAAATGAGGGGTAAAAACCCAGCTTCACAGTTGGATCATAACACAATTTTAAGCAGAATGGAAAAAATATCTATACCCTGTTGCTTTGCAGTGTTACATTTTAAAGAATGGAAACAATAAACTGGTATATGAATCGAACGAATCATGATGCATTTTTCATGTTATCATAAATAAAAGGAGAGAGCACTTCCATGCCATTATATTCTTTAATATGGGAGGACCCCACTGTTTGCTATATTGTCTATATGTAAAATAATACCAATGTTCTTGTCTCAATATGATGCTTGGTCTCATGCATTTCTTTTCAATAAATGCAGAAGAGTTGCAGATAGGCCGCGGGATCCAGCAAATTGGAGTGAGATTGCTGATATTGTAGCATCACTGTCCATTCCAGTTATAGCCAATGGCGATGTTTTTGAGTACAACGATTTTCAGCGCATTAAAGTTGCAACAGGTAGCATAAAACAATCTTTTAGTAATCTTAAGATATTAGAATTTCATTTGGATCATATCAGACTGTCTGTTGAGAAGTGAAATCCCATATTGTCTCTCTCCACCTATTTTCAATTGGTTTTCCATTGGATGCTCTAATTTTAACATGGTATTAAAGTGGTCAATGTATCTACGTGTCAACCATAGTTTTGCCACATGTGCTCCGCATCACCTAATATTGTTGATCCATGTTTCTGGCTCAATCTAGTCACATGGTATGTCAAGTCTAGATCTTGGGCCTTTCTATCTTGTGCCAATTAGTTTTGAGTTTAATGCTTTAACTTTATATGGTATTGGAGTGGGCAATTCACCCACGCTAAATACCCAGTTTGACCTTATGTGATCCACGTTTCTCAATATAATTGATCCATGTGTTTGGCTCAGTGTGGCCACAACATGAGGGGGTGTTCTGAGAATATAGAATCACATCTCAGGTATTTCATTCCTTGCACCATAATATATAATACTATGAGCCTCTCCATGTGTTACCCTTTGATTTTGGGTTGGATGTTTTAAGTTTGACATCAATGTGGCCTGTTATGGACGGAATGACAATGGAGTGAAGATAGATTTTGAATAAGGCCCATCGAGAAATTATACACATCTAATTTGATTTCTATTAGAGAAGTTTCTGTTGTAAGCTTTTTATCAAGAAAATTTGTTCATGCGCTTCTTTTTCATGCCTGTCTTTCCCGAATGGTGTATCATTATTTTTTTGGCTGTCATGTCTTTCTTCCGCAAATTTCTTGAGGACATGATGGTATCCAAGGCCTTTTTAGCCCAGCCATTTTCTAGTCTTTTCTGGAAATGATCTTTCTGGAATTTGATTTTGTTGCATCCCCACGGAAACATGGATTATGTTTGTCTGATTCTTGATATTGCGGAATTTCATCTTTGATTCTTTTGTCAGGCTTATTCCAACTTTTTTATTTTATTCCAACCTTGGTGGAGAGCTATATGAGACTCCCATCTATGGAAATACCCATGACGCCCTCCTATATCAATAGACATACCTATTCCAATCTTGACAGTTTCTGTAGTTGCAATGTTCTTTAGGTAGCCCTTCTTTCCAGTAGGAGGGATTGATTTTCAAATGACTCTTTTTGAACTTAGTGATTCACCTTCCATCTTTTTATATCTTGGGGGTTCCGCAGAGTTTACAAAGGTTAATTTTATTGATATTAGTGGCCACCTTAACTGATTCTAGAGTGATGCCATTTCATATCATGTTAGTATGTAGCCTTTGATAATTCCAATTACATTAGTAATTTAGTAGTAAGAAGCATAATTTGTAGCCTTTTTGTTGTTTAAACCAGATGAGTTTATTTCAGTTCTGTTGGGACTAATTTGGGAATCATTGTTGCATGGATCGAGGGGTTTAAAAGAATGGATTTGGATTTTGACAAGAAGCTTACATTGGTTAGAAGAATCATTAAAATACTAAATATAATTATTTGAAATGACTAGACATTATGTAATATTTATGAATTGAAATACCTTGATTCAGTTGAATTAATTGAAATCCATATATTTCTTCCTATGCAAATATGAACTTGTATGCATTTCTGAGATTATATTCATGCAATTTATATAAGCATGAACTCAAGTCCTTAGATTTGAAATCTCACATTCCACGTAGAACTCAACAGTAGGCATTTACATATATGCTTGAATGTGATTATTACTGATGTGCACAATTTCTAAGTGCTTTTGGTATATTTGAAGGTGCCTCATCAGTGATGGTTGCAAGAGGAGCAATTTGGAATGCTTCAATTTTCTGTCCAAAGGGCAAACTACCATGGGAAGACGTCAAGAGGGAATATGTTAGGAAGGTAAGTTTCTCCTAGTGACGGTTTCTTCTTTTTTCTTTTCAGTTTTGTATCATGGAATTAGATATTGGTTAGTTTCCCAATTTTGGCATGAACAGAATTCTTTTATTGAAGTCAACCTCAAGTTTCAACTTGGTTACAAAAGAAATCTTTTACAATTTGCATTAATTTATTATTATTATAGATCAAAGTTTGCAGATGTGATTATGACTGTGCGGATTATTTGCACTTCAGTTATGACTTATGAGAGACTGGAGCTAGGCATGCTGACCTGTGTTTGTGCTTCTGATTGCAGAGCATCTTGTGGGATAATGACATTAAAAGCACAAAGCACACATTGAAGGAAATGATAATGCATTATTCTTCCCTTGAACTCCCAGAGGGGAAGGCTGTGATTAAATCAGAATCCTTGGCAGATCTAGCGTAAGTATGATTTAGATTACTTATTTACGTCCATCTTAATCACCTGGGCTATTCTTATTTAAGATAAGCACCCATTCTATAATTTCATCTCTGTTCACTGCTTGCATGCTCGGTAACCCAGATCACTTTTGCAGTGTAATATTTGCAAGTGTTTCTAATGATTACTGAACCTAGAAATTCTATTGACTATTTATATTTCTTTTTGGTTCTGTATCAGTACCAGCAATAAAAACCCGTTTCTTGGAGTTAAGTTCTCAAGTAACTAGTGTTGCTTTTAATTAAATAATTGCATAATTTTTCCCCCTCTCATTCTTATTTTCAGGCGGCTTTTTGGAGAGAAGAGTTATGAGCTTTTTGCTGCAAACTGATTCTTACAGGCCTTGAGATTAATTGTAGGATCAAACTCTTACAAAAGCATGTGACAGTTGAAAACAAGAAAAGAAGTATTACTAAAGTCAATACTTGTGTATCCGTCTGGTCTTAGATAATCAACTAACAAGATTGTTGGAAGAGCCTTTTGATATTTCGACAGCAACTTTATATCCAAAGATCCACTGGGTTCTATTTTATGTCCAAAGAGCCAATTCAATTCAAGCAAAAAAAGGAGTCAAAGCATGCTAGTCAAAAAAATAGTGGATCTCACGTTTGCCACGTCAATATTTGATGTCGGACTTAATGGTTAGATGCATGGAGGGGTCATAATGTCAAGAAATTGACTTGTTAGGTTTGAAGTTTAAAAGATTGAAAGAATATGGACTAATTTGTGAATCGAGTCAAACTTTGAGGGGGTAAGTTGTAATTTGCACATAATTGAATAGAGCATGCCCATGTCCCATGTCTATAGGAGTATAGGGCATTATCTCACAATAAAGTGGGTCTTACAGTATTTACTAGCAGTATTGCTCTAGTGTTGCTGAGAATCTTAAAAGTTGTGAAAAATGTGATTAGCAATTGTAAAATATGTGTAAGAAATTGGAAAAAAATCTAGCTGGGTGGTTGCAAAGAATATCATGAGTGTAGGTTCAATATTGTTTAGAAACATTAATAAAAATATGAAATTGACAATTATGCAAAGAACTTATATATATGCATTAAATACATAATATCTAGCAGAAATATGCACCAATTAGAGTGGTTGTGATGTTATACCATAACAAATTAGTGGGTGGGTTGTGTTTTGTAAGGTAGATTTGTGCTTGTTGAGCATTGGCTTAGGTTTAGGTTTGAGATTTAAGCTAAACTATAAGCTATAAGTGATGAATCGATGCTAGTAGACCCTAAGTTGATTGGCATAGTACATCCAAAGCCTTGGAACTAAACTATAAGCCATAAGCAGTGAACCGATGCCAATAGTCCCTAGGTTGATTGGCATACATTTACTATTACATTGCTGGTAAGCTTGAGTATAGTGTAGGATTTATTGTATTGTCACATGAAAAAGTTGTCTAAAATCTTAGAGCTAAATCCTAACATAACATCTTAACTAAACTCATTCTATACCCTAGAAAGGGATGAGGTATTAAGAAGACTACCCATTCTTACTTGTTTGTTTTTTCCATTTTGTATGTTAACACATTGTTTTGATATTTGTATAATTTAAATAGATAATATCTTTCATATTTTTTAAAATTAATTCATGGGTCTTTACTTAAATACCACCTAAAATATAGAGGATGTAGTTCCGTACTACCCAAACTTTTTTTTTATTACTATTTCCAACTTGAAGTTATCAATATGTGATAATATGGCACCTACAGTTAATTTTTCTGTTATCATCTTTTTTTTTAAATTTCTAAATTTGACCTTAAGTATAATTGAGAAAGACAAAATCATTTAAAGGTCACTTCCTCCTCTCTCTCCCATGCCTTTCTCTCACCAAGACACAACCCATAAATGAAAACCCCAGCCGCATAGTTCTCTCCTCCTTCTCCGATCGGTTCCTCTAAATTCCGACATGATTGTCGGTGAAACCAACCCAGAAATCATCCTCCTCTCTTGCTCTTCCTTCCCCCAATCTCTATTGCCCTGAAACCCAATCAAATCGGCACCCAACCCAGAAACCGTGTGCAACATGGTCGCATTCCACTGTCGATTTCGGTTGATTTTGTGTGATTTTTGGTGGGTTTTTCTTCCCTTGCCACAGGCTTCCTTTCCCTTAACATTTTTGGATCTCAATGGAAAATAAAAAACCATTAAATTTTTACCCACGCTTGCTCTGTTTTTTATGAATTTTATAAAGATTTCCACACTCGGCCCAAATCCATACCCATTGGAATAAAGTACCCATACCCACGGTCAAATGACCATTCCCAAATCACATACACCCATTCATAAAGGCCCAGGCTATACCGACCACCATTTGCTGCTGAGTTGACCACCTTCTCAACATTTTTCCCTTTTTTTCCTTTTTTGCCCTGCAGTAAAAAAATAAAAAACTCACTTCCTCCCTCCTTCACCGGACCCCCCA
>QANT01007561.1:6715-17010 GCA_003254885.1 Purshia tridentata
CCCCCCCCCCCCCTCTTCCTTCCTTCTCTCCTAAAAAATAAAAAACTGAAATGGTAGAGGAGACCAACAAATTAGCAATTGGCTCATTATGAACAGATGAAATCTATAAAGACGCAGAAATAAAAAAACATAGAGGAATAAGGGATCTCCCCAACCCAATCATTTTCAAAAAAATTAATTCTTTGCCCATCAAAAAAACTAAATTCCTGAGAAATTTCTTTCCGAAGACTTCCGTTTGAACCTCTCACCACCACAACAGAGTCCTACCCATTGGTATCAAGGTCACATCTAGCTCAGATGACAGCATGCCAAAGGAACTTTCCAAAGGAAATCTCCACAACCACTTCCTTAATAAGGCCAATTCTGACATCCTCATATAACCTAATAAATAATCATGCTCTATTTATGGACCATGAGCTCTCACGTAAATTGTGTTAATAGCAACAGAATACCAATCCCTAAGGTGCTCACTCATCCAGCATCCAATATTCACTTTCGGATTTAGATAAAGCTTGCATGGCAAATGAAACATAGGCTATACACACCTTAACCATTGTCTCATGTATAGCAGGTTTGTCAAGATACTCTCTAGCTTTTGCTGCTGCATAAGGCTGATCAAGTTCATACCATCTCAGTCAAATAATTACTAAAAAGAACATATCTCTTAAATAAAACTGCACCAAAACATTCTGACCTGCAAGTCTTCGTTATTTGTAACAAATTGCACAACACGAAACCATATATCATCACTAACAAAATCCCCGGCCTTGTCAATTAATTGAAGAATAACATCTACATACCTGTATAATAACAATACGCACAATATTTTTTTGTAAGATTAATATGCTCAAAATAAAAAATGGGCTTATTAACTTGCCTTGAATACTTTTTTTAGAGATCCCAAAATAACAAAAGAAATCCCAGAAAGATCCAGAAGTACAAATTACTATATCATAGAATTCACCATCCAATCAATATATATATATATATTAGAACTTCAAATTTCCAAATTCCAAATATGTGTGTGTGTGTGTGTGTGTGTGTGTGTGTGTGTGTGTGTTTGTGTGTATACATACAGACAGGATCCCTTAAAGAATTTTATTTAAGTTATTGAAGGCATCCCTTGCGGGGCCCACTCCACATTGTATCTCAACTATCTGAACCGTCTATTATTTATGTCTCTATTCAAATATCATCTCTGCAAAGAATCAGACAAATCAGGAATCATTAAAATATCTAATTTTGGTCAAATAAATAGACGAATAAAATATTTTCAATAAACACTTTAAATGGTGACCCTTTAATCAAATGATAATGGTTTCCAATTTTTTTAATTTTTTGCAAGGATGATTCTTCAATGGAGACCTAAAAGGTAGGCGGTTCCAATAATCAAAATACAATGTGGAGTGAGCCCAATAAGGAATCCCTTAAATAACCCTAACGAATCCTATATATATATATGATAAAACTCAATCCATTCAACAAAGCCTAAATCATAATTAATTGAAGTCAGATATATTGGCAGATCCAAAAAAAAAAAAGGCTGTCAGACATATTGGTCATGACGCCCAATCTGTTAGGTCAAGAAAATCAAAAGATATAATTTTTTACATTTAAGTAGGTCTAATATACACAAGCACGTTGAGACAAATTGACCAGGCAATTAACACCCATAAGACCATCACAACAGAAAATAAAGTTATATTCCGAACACATATAACAAGAAAATCCCCTTCAATCTAAAACAAGCAATCATCTCATTAAATTGGTCAATTAATAAAAACAAACAAGTATTCCTTTAATTAATTTGGAGAAATATCTTATATATACACATTTATAAATGCTATACAATATATATCCACATCCACCTAGCTTGTTGATGTCAACTAAATAGAAAGCTCGAGTATCCATTTTTAGGAAGAAAAAAAAAATTTGTAATAGCACATGTCAAGTAAATCTAATATTTATCTCACATCCACCAAAAGATATTCTTAAACAAACAGATATCTTTTTTTTCCAACACCAATTACCACATTTTTCTCTTCCCAAACATTAAATCACCATGCAACACTGCAGACTATTAATCCACTCATAGATCTCAAGCAAACATTTTCAACACCTAATGAAAAAAGTTCATTTCTATTGCATAATACCAAGATAAATATATCATAATTTTATACACAAAACATGTGTTTACTTTTAAACAAAAGCCATTGGCTATTTTAGTTAATATCATTCTCAACCAGAGTTGTTTAATAAATTAGAATCAGATGCCTGTTTTCAGTTTAATCACTACTGAAATGGTCCGATGTCCTATTTCGTGCATGGGAGAACCATGCTCATAAAAAAATTAAAGAAAATAAAGACCAACTAAAATAAGAACCATGCTTACCATGACAGATCAGGGGCAAACTTCTCTGCAAGAATGGCAGCCTTAAGTGACAATTCCTCACGCATTGCAAAGTCTGCTGTGCTAAGATACTGAAGTGCAGATCATAGTCAGTGGAACCTCATTTTGTGATTTAGAAAAATACAAAAATAAATCAGTGCGCTAATATCAAACAAGAGATGATCTACCAAAATAATATAAACCAAATAGTACACAGCCAGCATGTGATGTACCTGCAATAATTCTTCGACTATGTCCTTTGCATTTGAAACATCACACATACCATAAAGCAAGTCAAGAGCACGCCTACGAATACTGAGAATAGAATTTGATATCAGTAAAGCAAAAATAGTTTCAGATATATACAACTTAAGCACAAAAAATAAGAGTGTGTATGCTCATAGAAAAATTTAAGTATACTAAGAAGATTCTTCATTAGGACAATTAGCTTACAATTTTGAAATGTTGATAATATGGGTCACAGACATGTGCAGTGCATGGATATATAATTAAAGCAATATAGTGCAGACTACAGATTTAGCACAATGCAATAATCAAAGAACAGACTAAATGCATGAATAGATAAAAGCTCCTATATACAAGGTATGAGGTGGATAACCACACCTAAGCTCAGAGAAACTTCTGAACTTTCGAGGTTTATTAGTTATGACCTCATGAAATCAAGGCGAACTGGACAGCTAGAACAGTTATATTACTTTGAGTGCTAGGCCATATACCTAATAATCTTTTCTCTAAAAGTGAATAATGGTTCCCTAGAGAAATGGTGATATTATTATGAATGAGAAACAATGTCAAGATATTTCTCATCTCTACTTATTGATAAAATTTTGATTCTTATAAATATATATATATATATATATATATATCAAGATATCTAACATCTTCAGAATAAATTGATAAAATTTTGATTCTTATAAATATATATATCAAGATATCTAACATCTTCAGAATATAACAGCATACTGCCACATAACAAATTTAACCTGATATCTGGATCCTTCAATGAAGTGATGATCTGAGCCTGATGTCTCTTGATGATATCTTGCACATCCGTCACCAATAACATGCGGGTCATATTTTCCTACACAAGCAACGTGACATAAAATCATGCAAATATAGAGCAGTCCCATATTTACCCTTCTAAGTTTAGACATAGTTTCCTTTGTCAGTCAAAGGTTGCGTTAAAATGAGAATGTGGAACAAAAAATTAAATTTACAGAACTAATAGCGTTATTTATTCAAATTTTTTTTCAAGTATTAAAAAGTCTGAAGTGTTTCACCACTTACCAAACCAAGATATCGGATATTTGGTTCTCGCACAGCAATAAATTTTCCAAGAAGGGCAACACATTGAGACATCATCTCCTTTTCAGCATCAAGATGCATGACCTAAAATTGGGTAATAATGACACACAATACATAAGAGCCCCTTCCCTTTAAAAAGGAATAGATGAGACAATTTTGTGTGTGTGTGCGCGCGAGCGCTCTAGAGAAAAAGAAGCAAAATTTCAAAGATTCCCTAGAAAAGATGTTCAAAACCGATTTAATCAGCAGTCTCATAATCTTGGATGACTGCACATTCCAAATTTACAGAAATTTAAATTAAAAGTAAACTTTAGGAAAAAAAAGGGGGAGGGGGTGGTGGCAAGAGGCATAATCCAGAGGATAATTCTTCCACTCACATAACTTGATCAAGTTTACAAAATTATATGGGCAAATGTTTATATGATTCAATGTACATGCAATATAACTATATGTACAGTGAAAACATGTTTTTCTTTCATTTGTGACAAAACAAAAAAAGAAAAAGAAAAAGATGATTTTAATGGAAGAAATACTGGATTCTTAAAGAGTATTAAAACTTGTCAGTCAAGTAAGGGAACCCTTGTGCATTATGTCTATCTATAAAAAATGTAAAACAAATCAGTAAACTTACATAAATGGCATGTAAATACCAAGGTCATACATAAAAGTTACTGCAGAGAACTTACAAGAGCAAGGGCTTCAAAGAGAACAGCATGCGATGCATTGTTCTTATTAACATTTTTCACCACATCAGTACCCATCAATATTCGTTGTAAGACCTGAAACCACCAATACAAGGTTTAATAGAAGCAGAAAATACAACAACACTACTGATTATAAGTTCTTGAAAGAAGATGAACCTCAAACAATGATCTTCTGGTATTTGGATCTTCAACAGTAGGAAAATACTGAAGAACCCTCATTGTCTTGACCTGTGCTAACAAAACATTTATAAGCATAACTTGAACTTGTTCTATATGCACCAAATGCTACAAACTACTGAGCGTGTTGCCTTTCAGCTCACCATTTCAACCCTGCACTGTCTAAGCCAATGCTTAAGGGATGTAGTGACTTTCCAGCAAATTTAAGTGATAGAGACAATGCCCAAGTAAATTTCACAGGCAAAACAAGAAAACACGAAATATTTTCAAGAAGCAAGTATGGGCCAGTGGCACTACACGGATTATATCAAATTCATTGGAACTTTAAATCCCACAAAGTTAAAAAGCTCTTGCCAACAAACCTACATGTAAATCCAATGAGCAAAAAAATGAAGCCAGAACCAGACTTTCCAAATTTTCCTTTGATTAGCATGCTCTATAAGGTTAGCTCAATTTCTCAACTAATGGCACGTAATGTAAAAAAAATAAAATCTTATATGGCTGCTTAAGTGAAAGCAAGGATGCTGGGTTTATTTTATTGTGACCCCTGGATAAGTAGAATGACAACATTGACTGCAATTGGTGGAAGTTTCCAAAACAAATAGAAGAGTTGGTCCAGGAAAAAAAAAATGGCAAAACTGAGAGAGCTATTATCAGTTTACTGAACTAGATTTGACAACATGAATCTGTTTCCGAGGAAAATTAATTAATTAAGTGGCTGATTTTGTTTGATATCCAGTACATGCAGAGAAGTCTGACAAATATAACAAAATAAAAATATATGTATATATTACAAACCTGAAGCCAGGGAGATGGGATACCATAGTAGGTGTACTCTTGTGGAATATCCTGGTTCCTAGCAAGCCGTTCTAATATTTTAACGCATTTGGGAAGACAACTCCAGTAAGCATCGTGGTGGTTTGATACGAGGGCAACAAGAAGGCTCATAGATGATGTCAAAACACCAAGGTCACGCTCATCTAACAGTTGTGCCATCCGGTCAGCCCTAAAATAAATGGAAAAAAGAGAGACCAACCAAATAAGCACAAAAGTCAATTGTATTGGAATACATTCTGTAGTGAAGAAATCAAACATTTGAACATACCAGCCATCTACATTGACAACATCAGGATTTTTCCTATACAAGCGCAATAGACATAGTGCAGCCTTTTTTCTCACAAGTGGTCTGTAGCTGCTAGAAATCTAAATCAAAAAACTTGGTCAACAAAAATCAGTTTTAATCAATTCCAGCCAAACATTAAAGATGCGTTGCCACTTACAAGTAACTTTTGAACATCAGGTGCTAATGACTCTGCAAATTCTCTCCCGCCAATATTCCCAACCTACAGAGTTGAATAAAATGAAATAATGATGGTACATTATGTCATAGCACAGTCAAATTTTTTAATAAGAACACAGTATGATAGAATATTAAAGAAAGACAAAAGAAGACCATGTAAACAAGTTTCAAACAAAATAAAAGGGAAAAACAACAACAACAACAATTATCCAAATAAGAGATTCAGATATCCCAAAGTGCAAGATCCAAGACCAGGGACTTCCTTAGTATGCAGACCACCCTATGTAATATTGACATAACAGCTCATCATAAAATTCTGAAAGACAAACCCAAGATAACATCATGTTCCACTAATCTAAAAATGAACACTATAGTTTCTATGGACATACCATAGTCAATGCCAAACACTGGAAAGTTTCGTTACGACCAATAATATCATTGCGCACGGTGTTTATCGCTAATCTCAGAAAATCATGGTTCTCATTGAGCAGACATGATGTCACAATGTACCCAACCTGCAGTCATTTTAGCACAATTGAAAGTCAATTAGACAGTCAGATCAAATTTTTTGGAAACTGAGGATAAGGAAATATAATGAAACTAAAGTTTAGTTTATTACCATTGAGAATTAGTCACATATAAGAAGAGAAACGTGAAATTTTTGAAAGAAAAAATTAAATCTAAAATGGGTATAAAATAGTGCAAATATAAACTATATTTTTATAATAAAAAATTATTAAAAAGCACTGACAGGTCATAACCATATTTAAAAACTTCCATGCCACTACAAATTCATACACCAGATGTACTTGTTTATATGATTGGGGGTTTACTTCCTAGACTAGCAAGACATTTTTCCATACATGCAAGGTAAATGAAAGAATACCAAAATTAGTAAAGTTCATTTTAAGATAGATGTGAAAGAAGATATCACCTGCTTTTCTGGATACTTCGGGGCAGATATTAGAGAAACAGCTTCCATGTGACCAAAATCCACATCGTATCCCAGCATATAAATGTAAAGCATTTTCCAAACATATTTCTTCTTTTCATAAGGAGTCAAACCCTGTTAAATAAATTAAAAGACAATTTTCATCAACCAGTCACCCTTTGTTGTTGAGCTTTTGCAAATGTTTAGCTCAACAATGAGGAAGCAGTAAAAACTAAGGTAAGTACAAGCAAATGGACCTCCACCGAAATAAAAAATTAAAAAAAATAAAAAGAAAGATTATATAAAATAATATTTACACTAATATGATCTACAACTCAAACTTTGCCACGGAATCTATGCAAAACCAAAGTAAAGACAGTTTAGGCTCTATTCAAGGTCACTAATGTCAATTTTCATGATCTTTCATGAGAGACAGTGAGGGCAAACCAGAACAACAACTTTTGCTCTTCTTTATGGATTTCATTAAACAAAATGAAAATGTACAATGCAGAGAACAAGATGTCCACTGTATACAGATCCTACAACCCAACATACTTATAAAAAGTTTTTAAAAAAAAACATTAAAAACACTACAAAAACAGCACTAATCGCCCGAAACAACAGGAGCCCTCCAGTCAGAAAAAATTGCATAAAAAAATAATTTCCAAGAATTCTGAATAAACCGAAACCCAAAAAAAAACTTTATCCCACAAAATATCCACCTCATCTCAACTATCAAATATCCTCTTATTTCCCGCCAACCAAATTACCCAAAACACAGCTATCACACAACATCTCTCTAAATCTCTGCCCTTCATCATCCCACCAAAAATGGTATCCCATGTACAGTGGTAACCTTGTCCAATATGATAATTAAGCCTTAAATGTTTTTAAACTTTGGAGTATGGCGAAACATAGACAACATTTACCTTTAAAACTAGGCAAGAGTAAGCTCCAATAAAAACATTTATTTCTCCAATTTAAGAAAAATTTACCTAGCTTTTGGCATACCCCTTTGAAAGGAAACATGTCTACAATAAAACATCCGTTTTGCCGAAATATTAGTTTAATGATTCCAGGTATTTCTACATCCATAAAGAAGATTTTATGACATATATAAAACTTTGACCAGCTGTGAAGTTCATTATTTCAGATATAAATTATGCAATCAATAACAGCAGATCATATAATAATTACGGAGAACTACGCATAGTTATTCAATGGATGCCTTTTAATAGAATGCCACAACCAAATACATAGCTAACGTGAAGACTATCCGCACGTGTCCTCCAATCTCCCTAGGTATAAACTAGGATTCATTTCCAATCTTATATGTTTTCTTAACAATAATTCAGTTCAATATTTCAAAAACCATCAGATAACAAAACAAGTAATTACATTCCAATTCAACTTTCATCAGGTTCAATGATATTCATCTAACAGCAAAGCAAGTGAAAGTGAACGCCTCTCAGTATTCCATGGCTATCATTTGAAGTCCATCAACTGGAAATTTTAGCACTAAGAAGCTCCATCCATTGAGCTATTTATGTTAAACTCTATGGTGTCTATAATACCAAGGAACCAATGCAGTAAAAAATTCCTATTGCCTCTCCCAAATAACGAGTCATTAAAAAAGATATTTCTAAATAAGCTTGAAAGTCAAAAGGACTGATGCTGATGCCACCAAACTCTATGCAGATAATCGTATAACCACATAAATCTTTGTTTCTGAATTAGAAATTCAGCTCCAGCTAAGTTCATACCCAAAACTGAAAAACATAAATTTCCTTTCATTTCCCAGACTTCATTAGCAGCCAACCAAACACCCAAAAAAAAGCCCGAATCCCAAATTCAAGCAATGAAGCCATTCCACCATGGTCTAGATCAAAAGCCTCACTTTATCTCCCATGCCAAAAATGACAGAAACGAAATTAGCAGCACAATAATACTCAT
Source organism: Purshia tridentata (assembly GCA_003254885.1). NCBI lineage: Eukaryota > Viridiplantae > Streptophyta > Magnoliopsida > Rosales > Rosaceae > Purshia > Purshia tridentata. Next base: position 15,496 of record QANT01007561.1, read on the forward strand.
AAGAAATGCAAGCCCTAAACCTAAGACAAACCTTTTCGTTTTTGAAGCGTGTACGGACATTCCCAAGCTCCTTATCGACACGGAGCCTCTCCTGCTCTTTGTTCTGGCAATTTCGAATGTCGCTTATGAAAACAGAAAGGCCTCGCATGCCCGACAAAGCCATGAGCGCTCAGATCCAGAGAAAGCCACCACTCTTCAGCTCCCCCAAATCACCCTAGATCCTCTGGGTCTTGTATTGGATCTAAAGACTAGCAGTAGCAGAAATTGAACACTGTTGTTGATGGTGAAGATCAGCAGCTCCAATTACAAAAATAAAAATAAAAATAAAGAATGGGTTTCTTCTTAGAGCGAATGAGGGTTTGATCCAAGGCTACAATGAGAGAGAAGAAGGAAGGTGGACTGAGAAATTTGAGAAAAGCCGTCGGTCAACAAAAATAAAAATAAAAATACAGAATGGGTTTCTTCTTAGAGCGAATGAGGGTTTGATCCAAGGCTACAATGAGAGAGAAGAAGGCAGGTGGACTGAGAAATTTGAGAAAAGCCGTCGGTCAGGTCAGTGCTGGAAGGAGACGACTTTTATTCACCATGCCCCAATTGAATCATTTCATTTCATGACATTTTCCACCTAATACTTCTTTGTTTTTTCTTCCCTTTTACTTTTTATTTTTATTTTATTTTTTTATTTTTTGGTTCCGAAGCTATTTCTAAGTGCTAAGATTATTAACTCATTTATTCCCTAAATTAAATTTAACTGTTAAATAGCACTAATAGGTGCTTATTAAAGTTATTCGTAGTTAAAATTTCTCACTTTTAGATTCAGATTTCTTCTTTTAATTTTTTCCTAAGAACATTTTTATTTTTTAGTAATTCATTTTAAGCAGTGGGTCTCTGTTTTTAGTTTTTTATTCTTTATTTTATTTGTTTTTACTTAAATACCCAATGCCCAATTATGCAGGTGATTCTTGTCTGGGCCATGCAAGAAGTGCTTTCAAGTTTCAAATCTGAGATGGGTTTATCTAATTCTGGATCAAGAAAAGGATTTATGATCTACCAACATTACGGAAGATTTAATTCACTGCCAGCTTTGTTTATGCATGAATGGGTTTATAATCCACCAATTTTCTAGAATTTAATTTACTGCTGGTATAATCATTTCCTTGTAAGTTTCTAGAAACTTTGTTTTTTTTGTTTAGTTAGTATGAGAATTCAAATAAGGTTATAGGTAGAAGGTTATTTCTCAAGCCCATACAAGCGATATAACAAAGGGTAGAGGAGCTTTAAAGGGCCCAAATGTGTTCCTTAATATCCAACCTTNAGGGCCCAAATGTGTTCCTTAATATCCAACCTTACCAGCCCAATGAAGGATAGTAATATGAAAGGGCCCAAAAATAATCTTAAGATTTATATTTAATTTGTTATTCAAAAGGGTAGTCTATTAGCGTTCGTCGAGCGCTTAGCAATTGCATCTGCAACTGCATCTACATATACAATTGCCACTCAATATTTCTTTATGTT
>QANT01007563.1:0-41393 GCA_003254885.1 Purshia tridentata
TCTTTGAATAAAGACCTAAAGATTAGACGGTTCGGATCGTTGAAATATTATATGAAGTGGGCCCTATGAGGGATCCCACAAATAAAATTATATATGGGATCCCACATTATATATATATATATATATATATATATATATCTAAGGCGTGAGAAACCTTCCACTGAAATCTCTCATTTAGTGTTAAATAAGAGATTCCCTTGTAGGAGCCACACGAGTTTTTTTCTATCAATTCGAACTGTTTATTTTTTACATCTTGATTGATAGATCATCCTTGTAAAAAATGAGCCAAATTGGAAACCGTTTGCCTATCTTACTTTGATCAAACAAATGGATGAACCAAATATTTTCAAGAAAACCATCCATTTATTTGGTCAAAGTTAAATAGGCAAATGATTTCTGATTTGGCTAATTTTTTGCAAAGATAATCTATCAATGGAGATGTAAAAAATAAATGGTTCGGATCAACACAAAACGACTACTGCAGACCCAACAAGGAGATCTCTCATTTAATACTAAATAGATATCCATCATTAAAAGGTAATTGCCTAAGGTGTTATGCTTGACTTTGTGAATTAGAACTACATATCCAACTATGGTTACACTCGATCAATAGTTTTGATTCATTATCTGAAAAAAGAAACAAAAAAAATTCTATGTATAAGTTACATTGTGAATTAGAACTACATATCTAACTATGGTTATAATTTATACCTGATCAATAGTTTTGATTCATTATCTGAAAAAAGAAAAAAAAAAAAAGTTCTATGCATAAGTTATCTTACTATTTATCTGTCTCCATGTTTAAAATTGATAACGGAATCCAAACGCACACAGGAAAGTGCACAAAATTGATGCATACCACCTACCTGTAATCAATCTACTAACAATCATGATAGGATATTAAATTTTCTTATATATGATGAGGTTTTTCTTTATGATTGTGACAATTTGATGTAACAACTCAATGAGGCTCACCATTAGAAACAAGGGTGTCACTAAATGACATAGAAATATCACTAATCTTTATATAAATATCATTGATCTTCCTTTTTGTTTTTCGTTCTGGTCTTTTTGTTTTTTTGGTCAAAGATTGGTCTGGTCACTAATCTCATTATTTGGTTGATTTTGACACCACACTAGACATAATATAAATCAGATTGATATCCAAAGACGCTAACTGCAGGACAAAAGGCCCATCTATAACAATGCAAGGTGGCCAGCAATTTCAAAGAATGTGGAGGCTAAAACTTAAAAGCCTAATGATGTTGACATGTTAACCACACTAAATATTGAGGTTATCCAACATGAATACTTTTATGGTGGTCCTTGTGCATTTGCACTTGTTGGGCTAAACATTGGCAACAGTACGATCTATAGGAGCAAAGCACTAATCCAATTATGGAAAACTTGTCAAATGGTATTGTTGGCTTGTAGCTTTTGTTCATGTGCACCAAAGCTTCTAATTGAGAACCCAAAAGTTGATGACCAATCAATCTCTACAACAACTAACAAAGCCTTATCAAACAATCTGTCAACATCCATATTGATCAACAGTGCTGCAAATGGTGTTGTACATGGGGGAGGCAAAGGCAATCCCAAAGGGTTGGACACAAAGGCAGCATATATACAAGGCTTTGATCATGCAGATCTAGAATGAATTCAAATCCATAATTCAAAAACAAAACAGCATAAACACCCATAAATCAAAAACTTTCAGAAACAAATAATTTAAATCCAAAGGGGCTAAAAGACTGGAACTGAAAGGGAAAGGAGTGCGTGGTACCCAGAAAGGCAGATACCACCATTGAAATAGTGTCAGAACCCATGTGAAAGTGTGGCCCGTACCCCTTCACATTCATCTAACAATAAAAGAAATCACAAAATGAGACAAAAGCGTCCCCTAAAGTAGCCTTTACTCACATGAAAGAACAACTTTTTAGTTCTTTACCATCCCTCCTCTCTGCCTTTTTCAATTTTTATTTTATTTAATTTTAAATCTAATAAGTGTGCTATTCTTTCATGATCTAATGGAAGCTAGATGCTGCAATAAGGACAACAGAAACTAAAGATGGTACCATAGGCACAGCTTTTTACCCTCTACTTAGTCATCCCCCACTCCTTTTCCTTTTTGGGGGCTCCATATCAGTAAATAGTTATGCTTCTGCTACAGTTGCTCACCACTTTATTGGGTCTACTGTACAAACAAGCAGGTCTGATAGAGACTCTTCATTTCTCCATACACCTCACGAAAGGAGATGGTAAAAGATAGGTAAATTAAATATCATATCAAAGTTACTACTACTGGGTCTTTGTTTGCTATGCTACTTGCTGTGGTCCAGCACATACCTATAGAGATATAGGGTACAGAGTAATATATAGACCCCACTCCCATAAATCAGTTCATCTGTTCTTTTACAGTTTTACGTATACAATTATGTATTATTGTAAGTAGTATAAATATATATAAATATATAATTAATGACGATAGAGATCTTGCTACAGGTTTTTTTGATGTGGCTATGGTTTCTTTTTCTTCCTCGTGATATGTGCTTCTCAATTGGTTCTGCACTTAAGAAAATGGACAAATTAACATCAGCAATAGTCCCTTTGACTAGAAATAAAGGATATACTATATGCTTTACAAGAATCTTGTGAGAGATTGATAAAGCTTACCCTAGCAATTCAAAGTCAAATCTCCCCCATTTCTGACCAAGCTTAACTTAAATACATTCCAATGGCTCCATACCCAAAAGAAAACCTGTAAATCAAAATTAATCATTTATTTATTTTTTCAATGGATTATGGTAGCAAGAAGTCTTTGCATGTTGTATGTGCTCGTTATATAGGGAAAGCAGTAGTGGCTGTACCTGGGCATTTGGAAAGAACAGATTTTGGGGAAGTTGCATTGGGGGAAGACGTGGTGGGCAGTAAATTATTATTATTACTGTTAGAAGATATGGTTGTGACTCTGGTGCTTTCATTGTCTTCTGAAGAAGCAGTTGAGAAGACATTGATGTTGTCCCCAGATGATTTCTTTGGTGAAGCAAAGAGGTTCTCAGGGAGAATGTGTTCCATACTGATTTTGAAACAATAAACATTAATCTGAGATTTGAAGAGATTCTGACCAGATATATAATGCTAACTATGCATAAGTTTCATACCTTTCATGGAAGTCATACTCTTCAGCTCTTGATTGCCCCTTTTCAGTATGCATCTCTTGCTGGAGCTGTTGTCCACCATTTTCTGCAAGAGCAATGTCAACAAAAGGGAAATGAACCACCATTAAGCTTCTCTTTTTACATCAAGAACTCCAGAACATATTGATTAGCCAACCTTCTGTGACTTCTTTCTTGCCATCTGGTGAAACAGTGAAGGGTTGATTTTTGGGTGTATGTGATAAAGTTGGCGAGGGAAATGGAGACCCTTCTTCGAATAGACCATGATAGTATTGATGATGATTGTGATGATTGTTATTCTTGACGCCTAGAAGTTGGAGGTTCATAAGTCTTCTTTCTTGGAGTTCAATGGCTTGCTGCAAATTAGCCTGTTCCTCTAATTTCATTCTTAACAACATCTCTTCGGTACTATAAAACATTCTTGATCCTACAAAGAGGTCAAAATACATCTTCAATTTACAGAAGGTTCTAGACCATCAGAGGAGCAAAGTGTCTAGTTTCTTACCATGATTGAGGTCATAAGGCTCCCTAGAATCAAGCCCGGACAGGCTTGAACACAGGGGATAGTCTCCTCTCTCCAACTGTTGGTGTTGTTGCTTCCTGACATTGTGTAATTCAAAGCAAAAATAACAATGTTATACAAAGAAATTTTAAGGGAAAAATATGTAAAACAATAAAAACTTGATGACTCAAAGTTGCTATGTACTTGTCTGGTATTTTCCCCTTCTCCTTATAAGGCTTCACTAGCACCCGGGAATCACATACAAAATGAGGGTTCCCTTTAGCTAAAATGATCTTCACAGTCTCTGAGTATAAAAAAGTAACAAACCCAAACATCCTCTTTTGCTGGTATGGAATCCTTACATCTTGCACTGGTCCATAAATGCTTCAAACCACACAGTAAATTACCCAAAGAAACTATATTTCAGTAAAAGTCATCTTCATCGTGTTATATAAGATAAAAAAGACACCAAATTAATGATTAATTACCTAAAATAATTAGAGACATCTTCTTCTCTAAATGTACTATCAGCTGGGAATGTCAAGTAGATCTGCCTTGAACTGTGATTCGCATTTCCCCCCAAGGTTAAAGTAGTTGAAATATCGTTTCTCTCAGGTTGGTATCCAAACTTGTGAAGCTCGTCCCCCATCATCAATGCAGATGCTGCTGACCTAAAACACATCAAAAGCAACCACACAAGCTCCATAAACCAAAAATCATTCCAACCCGAAAACAAAGACTTATACAAAAGGCAATAATGCAAGTACATATGTACCTTTGAGTGTCATTTTGTTGCTGCAAAAGAAAATTCATGCACTTGTTGTATGGGAAAGAAGTACCACCGGCCATGAACTGTGAGACTGCGGCCAGTTTCTGTTGCTGGGCAGCAGCATTATTGGATCTGAGCAACTCCTGACACTGTTCAAGGACATTAATGGAGTTATCATCACTAATGGAACCACAATGGAGAAAACGGCAACTGCTGCCATTCTTACAGAACCCTCTTGCAAAGTACAAACATGGTTTCCATCCAACTCCGGAATTGACATCTTGGTCTGACCCAAAACCACACATGCTGTTGGGATTAACAGAGTAGCTTTGCTTGTGCATTGAGGAATTGCAGTAAACACTTTCAAGCCTGCCATCAAATAAATCATCGGCACTCTTTGGGTCATTGAGGAAAGAAAGATCGCTCTGAAATTGGAATTTATCAACAAGTTCACTGCTTGAAGAATTATAAGCTGAAGATATGGTGGAGGATAATGAAGGCCCAGAAGCAGTGTTACTGTTTTTGGTTACAATATTGGCATAAGAAGGTGAAGAAGTGGAATTAGGACTCCTGGTGTTGTTGAGGCTCCAAAGGTTTGAGGATGGAGAAGATGGGTTAGGCGCTATGTCAAAGCCATTACTGGTGATTCGTGAAGAAGAGGAAAGGGACAAAGGGTTAGGCCTTGAAATGGGGTTGAAAGGTGTTGTAGATGGAGTAGTAGTAGTAGTAGTAGTAATAGTAGTAGTCTTGGATGAGTGAATGAGGCCCAGTTGGGTTTTGGCATTGATGATGAGGTTGTGAAGCAGAGTCTCTGGCCCAAATGCCAAACGTATCATCTCCTTGTCACTATGGTCTTGTAACAGAAGGTACCCCATGATTTTGGAGGCATTTTCTGGATCCAAACCTTGGATCCTTGAGAAAACCATCCTTGTAGCTTCGTAAGAATCCATGGAGACAAGCAAGGAAGCACTAGTACTGCACAAACAAAACTTCAGTGGCCTGAAGAGAGAGAGAGAGAGAGTGAAGCTGACCCTTGATGTTATATAAAAAGAAGCAATAATGGGTGGATCATTATTTTAGCATAATGATTGTAAGGCTATAATATAAAATAGAGAAGCAAATGTATGATGTAGCACTAGGAGTAGTAGGTGAAACTTTTGGCATGAACTCAATTTGAAATTTGAAGATGAATGTGGATGAAGAAGAAGAGAAAGGAAGGAAGGAAAGAAGAGAATCAATTCAGAGGTAGTTTGGAGATGTTGTGGCTGCTACTCTGAACCTCAATTTTGATGGCAGTACAAACTCTGAACCTAGGGAGTTGGGAGAGTAAACTCACTCTCTCTCTCTCTCTTAAAAATATTAATTTCAAGGTTTTGTTGTCTTTACAGAAACAGACAAAGTGGGAGAGCGGATTCAATCTGGCTCCGAGGGTTGGGACGCAGCTACAATCCAAAAAAGGAAAGAAAAATAATTAAAAAGGGTATTTAAACGAATTTACTGTACTTACCACCGCATGATTAAATTTAAAAGGGTAAGACAAAGGGTATTTACTGTACTTTTTGTAATTAAACGAATTTAACTTATTTCCAAGTTAATATAAAGTTAAAAGTGGTTTAATTATAAGGCCCTAATCACTGAAAAAGTTAATCAAAATCACTCAAATTTAATAATTTATTTATTGCTCATCTTTAATTTAATTTTTAGTAACATCAATTTATTCATAACTACAGATTTAATTTCAAGATAATAACAATTCAACCATTAAAAAAAAGACAGAAAAGGACAAGAAAAAAATTAAAACAGCCCAATCGGTGGATGCTTATTGATTATACTGGTATGAAAAGTGAAACTGAAACTGAAACTAATAATTCAAGAATAAATCTAAAATTTAATTATAGTTTCAAAATTTGAAATTCAGTTTTAGTTTAATTCTAAAATTTAATTACAGTTTCAGAATTGATACTGAGACTAAATTACAATTTCAGAATTAAAACTAAGGGGGGTGTACTCAATTGAGATTTTAATGGATTTTAAAATAATTTAAAAATCCATAGAAATTTAGAGGTATCCAATTTAGAATTTTAAAGATTCCATAAAAATCTAGGTGTATTCAATTCAGAATTTTAAGAATTCCATTGAAATCTAGATGTATTCAATATCTCATAAATTTTAAAGGATTTCATTTAAGTAGTAGATTTTGATGGATTTTTATGGATTTTAAACATAAAACAAAGGTAACAAGAATTCTAACCTATTCTCCTTGGATTTTGATGAATTCCATAGAATTCCATAAAATTTTATAGAATCCATGGAATCTGCAGAAATTTATAATTCTTTTGAAATATATTAAAATCTATTTAAATCCAAATTGAATACACTCCCCTAAAACTGACTACTATTTTAGTTTGATTTTGAAGCTGAAACTAAATTATAGTTTTAGAATTGAAACTGAAATTGAATTATAGTTTCAAAACTGAAACTGAAACTGAATTACAGTAGTTTCAGAACTAAAACTGAATTACAGTTTCAATTTGATTTTGAAACTGAAACTGAAACCGATTTTAAGAAGAACAACATTGAATTACAACCTTATTATGACAAAAATTGAATTCCATAAGATCAATGTGGAATTGGACCCCAAAAAAAAAACAAAAAACAAAATTAAAATAACTTATGATCATGAGTTGCATGCTTCCTTCCTGCAAAATATGAAAACATTTATGGTTGTGAATGTTGGGCCTTGCACGTGATGTTGAGACAGATTTCATTAATTGGTTTGAGTGGCCTTTATTTGGCCACGTCACCTGCTCTTGGAAAGCTTCCAAAGGAAGCTTGCTAGTTGTAGGCTAAAGGTAGCTTGCTGCCTTATTTATTTTGTGTGTTTGTTTCTCTTATTTGAATATAGATGCAGCGAGGAGGAAAAAAAATTAGAGAGAAGGTGAAGCTTAGGTACGTGGAAGGCATATATGTTACCTTATTATTAAAATTCTATAACTTATTATTAATATTGAAGTATACACATATTAAAGAGTAAATAGGATGCATTTTATGCATTCTACACTAATTATCTCTAAAGTAATCAACATTTTTGACCTACCACATGATATAATTTTATAAGCCGAATTGTTCATTATGTAAGTCACACTTTAAAGATTATTTTTGCAAAAAATCTCCAAAATCAAAAGTTATTTATCTATTTGATCATAATAACAATCATTTATGTGCTTTTATAGAAAACAATATTCAGGATCACAGTTAAATGACTAATTGATATTAAATTTGATTAATATTCTGCAGTGATGTATTTGAAATAAAGTCTAAAAAATAGACAATTTAGATTATGAGATTAGTCATGTGGTTGATACAAAAGAGTGGTTAGCTTCATATTAATGTGCGAACTAGTTAGATTTAGACCGCTACTGTGGAATAGTAAGTCGCTTTATTTTCTACTATATCAAGCCTTTTATAATGACAAAACTGAAAAACTTAAACTCATTTTGGCCCTCAAATAGTGTCCAAATTTTGGATTTGAGTCTCAGCAAAACCATTGGTGTTGAGGCCCAAAATAAATTTCAATATTTTCCACCAAATTAACTTATGCATAAAATAAATTAAGTGTCCGTTAATTTAAAATTTAAAAACTTTTATGATTATGAATATTGTATCATTGCTAATATTTTGATTAGCTCTTCAAAGTGACACTACAATTAATATATTAATATAAATTTTAAAATGCATAACAACGTTAAAACACAATATAGCTTATTTCATTTCACAATGCAAACAATAATAAATACCTAGACGAAACCACACTAGCTACTCAACCAAATACTAGAATGAAGACATAAATTAAACAACAACAACAACAACAAAGATATTTTTAGTGGCTCCCACGAGTTGAGGGTGACTCACGAACGTTCACATAAATATTATTATAATTAAAGCAATTTGAGATATTCATTTTGGCTTCACAATGAACACATGGTTCAATACCCTTTTCGCAAGTGCATGAAACTGGGTCTTCATCCTTAGGTATTGGGACATTGGCGTCCCATTTTAAACAATAATAGCACAATAGTGTATGTTTTTCAAGGCCGCACATCTAAAATTGCATCATTGGTTGGCTTTTAAAGAAGGCCTTACAAATTGTGCAAGTTGGATCATAATCATTGGGGGGCACTTACACAAGTTCTCATCAAGGGTATTCCTAGAAGAGGAAATCATTTCTAATGATTGGATGTGTGTGACCCTGAAAATTTCAAATCTTATTTTAGAATTTTCCTTAATTTCTAGAATTTTTCTGGAAATTTGGTGGCGGAAAATTTTGTTTTCCCATCATGGTTTGGAGTAGTTAACCAAACGTTGACTTTGACTTTGACCAAAGTGAGACCTTAAAAAGTTAAGAGTCCTGCCCACAAACCCCAGGGTACAATTTTGTTGCTATTCCAACTTCGGAAAATTATTTTGTGAATTTCCCCAATTTCTTTTCACTTGAGCCCTTGAATTTTCCTAAGGGTAATTCAAATTTTTTTGGAATTATTTTTCTGCCAATTTGGTGTTTTTATCTCTCAAAAGTGTAGTACTCATTGAGACGAGTCCATAGGATTTTCCCTGAATGTTTTTGAGTCCCGAGTTATTTTTGGTGAATTTTTGAAGTTTGGAGAAAAGGAAAGTTCGGAAGATGACTAATGTGCCACGTGGCGCGACGCCAATGGCCAAGGAGGCGATGACTGGGCACTGGTGCTTCACCCCTAACCCAGCCCGCTTATCTCTCTCTTCTTCTTCCTTGGGCCCGCGTGACACCCCAGCCCAAGCCCACTCTTCTTCTTGTTCTTCTTCTCTCCCTCTCTTTTTCTCTTTGGGCCACCCATGCCTTGGGCCAGCTCTCCTTCTCTTTTGGGTTGCATGCACAGCAGCTAGCAAAGCCCAAAAGGTCTGTTCTCCTTACTGAAATGGGCCAGCAGCCACACACCAATTTTCCCTTCCAAAGGCCCAAAAACACAAGCCCAAAACCCAAAAATACAAGCCCAAAATGCAAGACCCAAAAAGCTCAAAGTCTAGATCCCTCAAGAAGGATTTAGAATTCTGAATTTCTATTTTAATCTCCAATATTTTATTTATTTAGGAATTCTAGATCCTTCAATCTCATCCTAGCCCTCCATTTCAATTCAATCTTAGCCATCCATTTCACCTTCACCCATCTATAAATACCCACCTCCCATCACTTTCATTTTCACACCAAAGCTCATTTGAGAGCTTCTCTCTCTAAAATCTCTCTCTTTAGTTTATGGTTGTTGTTCTAGTGTTTCTCTCTCTAGATTAGTAGCATTCTAGTGCTTTCTCTCACTAGAAGTGCTAGTCTTTCTCTGTCTTAAGATCAAATAGAAAATTTTCTATTTTGGTCATAACTTTTGTTTAGAAGGTCCAATTGACGAGCCGTCTTTGAGCACGTGTTCGTGGAGCTGAGCCCTACCTTCTAGAATATTTATTTTTGAGTTTTCGGTAACCCATTAGTAAATCCTATTGAAATTCTATTGAAATTCCGTTAGTTTTTGCTTGTACTAACTAAACTCTTTTATTTGGTTATCTTGGTTGGTTAGTGGTACCGTTACTCTGCCCGTGGAAAGTCTTCAACTAGTAACCTTTTAAGCCGACTTATTTAATTTGTTATTACTTAAGTTGTGGTGATAGCCAAAATGCTACTAAATGGTTTTTACTTGTTAAATGAACTAAATAATATATTGAGGCCATATTTGTGGGAAACCAAACAACGTGTTGTCTAAGACCGGTCCATGAACATACAGGTGTTGGGAACTGAGCCAGAGCTCCCTCAGTTTCCCATGCACTAATCTGGACACGTTGTAGGTTGAACACTAATCAACCTCTTCCACTTAAAATAAAATGAACTTAAGTAGAAACCCACGATCTAACATGACTGTCTGCCTTGGGGTGCGAGGTCATGTTGGATTACAAAGTCAGAAAAGCCTAGCCTTATGCTAGAGCCAAACCTTGGGTTATACCTAGTCTAAACTAGACAAGGTCGAGAGCATGTATGTTCTAGTCCCATTCTATTGACAGTTGCCATCGGATTCGAACCTCCAATTTCCCAACAGGTGCAAGTGGAATGTGGATAAGGACAGGGACAAGAACATGCAAAAAGGTTAAGGACAGGGACACTCGTGGTAAAAGAGGTAGGGGAGGTAACATATTCCGGTTAGAGGATTTCCTTCCTATTTTCGTATATATACGTATATAAAAGGTTTTTCACAGATAAAGTGCATGGTTTTTGTATAGCATATCTGTGTATGTTTTTTTTCTAATACTCAAATTCTGGTAACTTGAGAGTAAAAAGCACGTGTTGTTACCTTCGATTTCGATACCCTAAACCCTTGGAGGGGTAGTAAGGATTGGTTAGTCAATTGTCCTTCTAGAGGCTAACCTAGGCGGTATTACTGGTAAATAGATACTTTCACTACAGTATCGAGGAGGTGGTTGAAATTTTGATATTGGTAATTGGCCGTTCATGATCAATTGTAGGTAAGTATCTAAACTTTGTCACTCATGACCAGATTTTCACTGGAAAAGCTGTATGAGCATGCAAAGGTTTTACTCACTGATTATTGGCATTTTTATATGCATTATACACATTATTCATTGTTTGGCATTATACATTATTCTCATTGATTTTGGTTGTGCATAGTTTTGCCTATCTTTTTGAAAACCTTATATCTATATACTTTCAAGTATTGTTTTCAAACCTGACCAAGATCCCCCTAAGGGGAAGCGATGATCTTATGTGATGCTTACCCTTTACTATACTCTTGTGAGTGCAGGTAACCCAGTTGTTGACGACCAGGACTGAGGTCGTGGCTGTGGTACTTGCAGATTGTCAACATCCATCTTATCCCTTTTAGATCCTTTCTTTGGATCAGTGGTGGTGTTTCTCTTTCATCCTCGTAGGTGACATTTTCCATTGGCTACCCATGAGTCTAATTTGTTACACCACTTTACTTATAGCAGAATCACTCTGGAGCGGTTAGATTATCTTGGCATAACTATCTATCTACTACTTATGTGTAAATTACGACTTGCTTATGTAATGTTTAGGGTTATTGTTTTCTAAACTTATTACCCACTCGGGTTGATACTTTAATATTTTAATCTAATGAGGTATTTTCAGTAATTTATTTCTGTTGTGAATTACTACTATGATCCAACTCGGTTTCACAGCTCTAAAGGACTGAACTCATTTTAAAGAGCTTGGGATTTCAATACTCTGAGGTAAGGGGTGTTGTGGTCTTGGGATTTTTAAGACGGGTGTCGCTGTGGCGTTTCGGCTATTCCGGGGCATCACAGGATGTGGGTGTGTTGGCTTACTAATAAAACCTTGGTATTTATAAGAGAAAAGAGCACAGAGTGGCCATTGGATACCTTAAGGGATTCATAGATACTCGATTCCTACATGTGAAGCAACAATCTTGTGAAATGGGATGGAGTGTGAAGTTACTGTATGGTCTTGTTATTGTTTGAGTGACATGTCAAGTCAAGTCAAGTCAGTGTATGGTTGTGTCACAGCAAGTCAGCTATTCGAATCCAATATTTTTATTTCACTCCACCAATTGCATCCTACAAACACAAATTGAAAACAAGATAATTAAACTCGTATTTGAAACGTAAGGTAACAAAGGGAAAATGAAAAACACAAATACAAATGCCCTTATGTCTAAACGTGTTGAATCTTATCATACTCGAAAGTCTTGACCTATTATTTTGCATACTGCCTAAATGTCTATCATCTTACGTCCACCCCCTCTAGAAATTTCTTTTCTAATTCAAGTTTGTATTCGTTAGACTCTTGTAAGCCTTAACAGCATGACTGTATGTGTTCTTCTTTACACCTTGTTCTAAATGTGTTCTTTTTTAGATATTGTTCTAACTTTTCCTCTCTACACATGGTGACAGCATTCGCATGTTGCATTCCATATCTCTTATGTCTCACTGAGTCAAGCATGAAGCCTCATCCAAATCATCATCCTCCATTTTTAAGGAAGGAAGAGGTGAAGCCATGATGAAGTCATGTTCTTAGTCTTCCTAGATGATGAAGCCATCGTTTTATGTTTAGGTTTGAGTTGTGTGGGTAGATAGTGATGAAAGGTGAAATATTATGGCATCTTATAAGAATATGCTCATTAGATGAAATTTCCCAAATTAATCCCAAATAAGCCTAAGGGGGGTGAATACTCTTTTCGAAAAAAAAATCAAATTTTAAAAATTACCAAGTTGATTATTAGGTAGCGGATTAAAAGACAAGTCAACCTGATAAATCAAGAAACAAGCACACAAGAACACACAGAAATTGTTGACGCGGAAAACCCATACTTGGGAAAAACCATGGGACCTAGTCAAGAGAAAAACAAACCACTATGAAAAATTAAAGTACAACAACCAGTGACTTGATCCAAACCTAATCTAGAATTCTTCAAGACAGATACACTGACCTTACGCCACATGCTACACTTCAACCACTATCTTGCTAGCAAGAGCTCACGAACCCAATCTCACCCTCAATGCTCAAGTTTGAACAATTATGAAGGATGAATGAATGATGGATGATAACATAAATAAATTTAACAAGGAACAATTTATTATGTCATCTATTTTAAAAGCACCATGAACTAGTCTATATGATGTGTTTATGCAACCCTAGTTCATATCACAGTCTCACACTAACAATAAAAACCTAGAATGCAATCTCTCAAAGTGTATAATGTGTGCGCAAATACAAATATGGATTAAGAGAGATTATATATAGAAGACAAACCTTTGGAAACTTGGAAACAAGATTTAACTAATTAGGAAAGAGATTGAGACCTAATAGGGCTCTTTAAAACCTTGAAAAACTAGGATTTAAAATACAAAAACGCACACCCTCATGCATAGGACCGGTCCTCTAAAGTATAGGACTGGTTCTCTGGAAGCAGAAACTGAGGAACTCTCTGGAGGGCCGATCTCACCACTAGGAGGACTGGTCCTCTGGGCCATTTTTCAGAGAATAAAATTCTTGTCATTGTGGGATCGATCCTACTAGGTGTAGGACCAATCCTACTAGGTGTAGGACCAATCCTACAGAACGATAACACCTTTGTTTTTTTTTTAAACCTTTTCAAAACACTTTTAAATGCCAATGAATGAGATTCTAATCACCTATGATGCATGCAAGGTTTCTAAGTCAACTTACCTTGATCCTAAAGGGATTTGAATACCGAGTCAAGCTTTGAGGATAATTACTTTGAACGCGTACTTGAGAATCAACTTGACACTCT
Organism: Purshia tridentata; assembly: GCA_003254885.1. Lineage (NCBI taxonomy): Eukaryota > Viridiplantae > Streptophyta > Magnoliopsida > Rosales > Rosaceae > Purshia > Purshia tridentata. Next base: position 13,771 of record QANT01007563.1, read on the forward strand.
AAACTTAATGCCTACAAACAATTGAGTTTTGTCTAAAGAAAATAGCCAATTACAAAAATTACACTTACATTAGATACCAATAACAATGGATGCCCCTTAGAAGTGACCAAGACTCAATGATAATTCAAATTTCATAAATTTAAAGTCATAGCTGCAAGTACAATCGTAAAAATGAAACACAATAAATGAAGTTCATAATGAGAATGCATGAAACATAATAAAGATAAACCTAATAGTAGATAGTTTAAACAACACTAATCATTACTGATTTTGAGCTTAACCATGAAGTGCGTTTCCTTCTCAGATTCATTGTGCTCAATCAAATTGTTCTTCAAGGATGCATTCTCATGCCTTGACCTAATCAAATTACGAAGAGCATTCTCCCTAGGTAAAGAGGATGAAGCTTGTCCTTGTATGCTTGGTTACACACCATCATATTCTGCTTATGCCCTTCTAATGTTCTTGTCCTCATCAAAATCCTGCCAAGCTGAATCATCTTCAGGTCACTCATATTTGACAATCATATTGTGCAATATTATGAATGCCTTCATGATATACCTAAATTACTGAGTTCCAATAATGAGTGAGACATTTTATAATTTGCCACTGGGCTTTTAAAATACTAAACGCCCTCTCCACATCCTTCTGGAAGCCCTCTTGTCTCTTCATAAATAAATGGTGATGCTCCAACATTGGACTATGTATTGATGAAATCAAAGTCGCCCATTTGAGATAGATTTCGTTAGCAAGATAGTATGAAATTTTATATTGTACATCATTGACAATGTATTTTACCCAATGGGTTCTTCCAGATATCTCTGCATGAAAGAGATGTCAGTAGTTTAGCACAATAATGTCATTCATAGCACCCAAAAATCTAAAATTTTCATGTCATAACCACGTGTCAAATGAGGCAACTACTTCTAGGATAACGATTGAGATATGGTAATGCGCACGATAGTGAGTTTGCTCAACCATTAGGCAATTTTGCCATATCCAATGCATGCAATTTAAGCTACCAATCATACCTAGAAATCCTCTTTGATGCCTTTTTTGCATTAGCCTTCTCATATCCTCCAGATTAGGTTTGGGGAGATACTTAACAACCAACAACTCCTTTACCATAACCAAAAGGATCTCCAACCCAATAACAATGCCTCAATAAACATAACATATTCAATCTAGTCTAAGGTTCTCAGAGAATATCTAATTTGAGTTTACAATATAAAGGATAAAATCAACTTAGGAAAATATGGTGCCCACGATGTCGATAAACTAAAAGTGGAGAGCTGTTACAAATCAAAGGCATGATTGGTGGATCTAAACTTGATTGAGCATGATTGTTGGATCCATTCTAAACTCCAGTAATTATTTTCCTTGATTTAGTTTGTAAAATCTAGTATGTAAATAGGGAAAGAATTTACTCTTTATTGTATAGGCATAGCAGCACCTCTATATTAAGATTCCTTGTACATTTGTAATTCATTATCTTTTTAATCAATATATTGAAGTTACCTTTTTCTCAATAACGCATCAATGTTGTACTGCCTGACTTCAACGATCTTTAATACTTGGGGGGAAAACGTTAAATGACAAAACATGGGACAACCTCATTGAGTGGACAAAAAATAAAGTTTAAAGCTATTTTTCTTTTCAAATTCTTTCAAGTCAAGTTTTACTCAAAGACCTCACATCTCTCTTTGAAATCCCCTAGTTTTAAAACAATTTCGGAAAACTTTTCCATATCCTCTATTTTAAATTAAAGAAAGATCAATTGAATAACTCATCATCTAGTTTAAAATAATCCAAATGTATTCAATGATCAACATTATCCAATAAATCAATCATGCATAAAGTTTAATGTAGTATAAATAATTTTAAAAGAAAATTCCAAGTGCTCCATATAATTTTAATTGAAATTCAAATATGCTCAAATGAAAAACCAAAAAATGATAGTCATAATTCGAGTCCATAGTAAAAGCCTTAAACTGAAGCTAAAACTGCCAAGTCACATGTCACTCTCCAAATCCGAAATATAACCATATATCTTAGATTTAGGTGTCAATCACATCTTGATCGAAGTAAATTAATTAATTACAACCAAAATTTTATATACACTAGCGTAAATTAAATTAACTTGGCCTAGAAATTAAAATAAAATTCTTAAATAAGTCAATATAAACTATTATTTTATATCAGAGTAGATGGGTCCCAAAGTACAGAGTAATTGCTTGTTTAAGTACATTTATTTTCAATTAATAGTAGAATAATATGCACATAAAATTCCAAAGCATCACTTGATCTTCCATTTGGAAATTGGCACTTGCACAAATTTATTACCAGCGTGAGCTTTAAAGCTCAGTAGGGACTTTTAGTTCCTCGTGGAAAACTATTATACGTTATATATATTACAATCAACAATCACAATGAGACAGTATGAATTAGAGGAATATGAATATATGTACTCACTCCTTATCTATTCCCGTTGACACACACATAAAACAAACAGGCCTACACATCCCATACCGTGCATTTTACCATTGTGGTCCAGAATGTCCCATGTATGAGTCAACACTTGTCCATCCCTTAACCCCAAATATTTTGATTATTCTTTCCACTTTTGCTTTGACAGTTCTTCCACAAATCTTGAGATCACTAGGTACATCTCCATTTCTCCTTAGTGTCTCCGATAAATCATGAGACCACCAAATCCATCTCCCTCCCTTCTTTGTGTCTCAATTAATCGTTTTCTTAACACTGTTCAGAACCACACTTTCCTCATGCACTTTTGATTTTGAATGCCATGCCATAATCATTAATGAAAATTAAATAACCATGCCCACAAATATATCTTCAATATCATGATAAATGAAAAACTAGTAGCATCAAGCCCTATAATTTCTCAATTAATTTTATAAACAACAATACAGATTGAACAATAATAATAATAATGTTCAAGTAAAAAATACAATGATAATAAGAGAATAACTGTTATGACTCATTCCTAAATTTCCTTTGTTGACAATGTTGTGGTTGTTTAGCATTTGCGTTCTTTCAAATTTGGAGAATGAAATTTCTTTAATGGGGTTATGTTCTTACGACTCGTTCATAATATTCCTTGTTGGATCGTCCTTTAAAGTCATTGGAGTGAATTTACCAATTTGCCCTTGCTTAAGGAAGTTTTGGTTTTTCAAGAGATGTATATTTTTTAAAAGGGTGTTACAGCCCAAATTTTCATATAATTGCGTAGAGCTCGACCTCATGAGCGCATAAGAAGAAACGACTCGTAATTTAGAGTTACGGTTTAGGAGTTATGCGCGTTTGAAGTTTGGGGGGGGGGCAAATATAAATAAGAAAAATAATTTCATTTTTTGAAAAAAAATTCAAAATTACACAAAAATCACATGTGAATAGTCTCTAGAGATCAGAATTGCCGTCGTACCTTTCGGCCGCAAGTGGGAGCGCATGGGCCACTTGCTGGATGTGAGATTAGTCAAGTTTTGTTCATCTTTTCGTCCTCTTTCCATCCATACCCAAATCATTCTAATCGAATCACTGTGCATGATGAACTGAGCCATGGAAGTTTCAGCTACTGTGGGTTTCAAATCCAAATTCTCGCTTCGTCCAACCTTGGGCTGGTTCGTTATATACCTTTATGAATTCCTCACGTTTCAAGCTTTCCAACCATATATGATTTGCAATTTTTCATGTAAGGTTGAATTTTCAAATCAGGGAGAAAAATTTCAGACAAAAATTAGAGTTTTTCGGCTACTTTTTGGACTCTCCCCAGTTGACAAAGTTGTTCCTCTCATTGAGCCCGTCGATTTGGTATGTTCAATTTTATTTTTTGGGTTGGTCGCTGGAAAAGTCAACTTTTCAATGGCTGCCGCCGTTGACCACCGCCGGCGTTGCCACGTGCGGCGGTGTTGGACCGGCCAATGACAAAAAATTTTACCGGCTAGTGACAAAAAATGTTCTTTCCCTTATTTTAAAGCCACTAGAGGAATAACTTTGTCAACTGGCCCGAGTTCAAAACATGGCTGGAAGTGGCCAAAAAGCTTCAATTTCCGGCCGAAATTTCTGTCCCCGATCTAAAAATTTAAATCTACACGAAAAATTGTAAAATCATATATGGTTGGAAAACTTGAAATGTGAAGATTTCAGAAAGGTAAAAAATGAACCAACTTAATGTCGGACAAAGCGGGAATTTGGATTTGAAGCTCACGGTAACCGAAGCTTCTAGGGCTTGGTTCGTCGTCCACAGTAGTCTGATCGGGACGATTTGGGTATAGATGAAAAGAGAATGAGGAGACGAAGAAAACTCGACCAACCTCACCTCCAGCAGGTGGCTCACGTGCTCCCACTTGCTGCTGGAAGGTACAACGGCGATTTTAATCACCATACACTATTCTAGCGTGATTTTTGTGTAATTCTAATTTTTTTTTGAAAAATAAAATTATTTTGCCTATTTATATTCCCCCTTCACCCCCCTCCCCAAAAAAAAAACTTCAAGTGCGCATAACTCCTAAACCATAACTCCAAATTATGTGCCGTTTCTTCCTACGCTCTCGTGAGGTTGAGCTATACGCAACTATATAAAAATTTGGGCCGAAAAGCCTTTTAAAAAATATACATCCCCTGCAAAACCAAAACTTCCTTAAGTGAGGGCAAATTGGTAAATTCACTCCAATGACTTTAACTGACGATCCAACAAGGAATACTAGGGATGGGTCGTAATAATAACTATAATAATTGAACTAACAAGAATGAGAACACTTTGGATTAAATAAACTAGAATATATCACACAAAAATTATACCAAGGAACAATATATATATATATATATAGTCCAATCATTGGGTACGACCTACCTTAAATTATGGCACACAGCTCTCTTGGTCCGTTTCTATAGTTTAAAAATTTATAATTTATATACAATTTAACAAAATCTACTTTAATTTCACTTTCCTTTAAGAAGAGTGTAATTCACACTTTAACTTATGGATGTTAGATTGATTTAAAATTAATACCATTATACTCGTATCGAACAATATAGTTGGGAGGGTCAAAATTGGTCTAAAAAGATCACCAGAAACAGCCGCACACGCCAATGATGAGTGTGGGGGTCGCTGGCCAGTCACTATTTATCATCTTTCAAAACAGCCCCTGTTTTCAGAATTTTTCCAATTTTTATCTCAAATTTGGCTAGACTTTTAACCTATCAAACCATTACCAAATTATGTCAACTTATACTTATTTTAAAGATTTGCATCTCCTCTTTACAACCATATAACATTTATTCAAAACTAAGCTATAAAACCTGAGATAAAGAATCACAAAATAAGCTACTCGAACTGTAATTTTTGCAGAAATTTTCCAGATTTTCTTTCAAATTTCAACCCCATTTTATTACATCAAAGCTTGGTGAAATTTAGTAATCTTATACTTATTTTAAAGCCAGTAATGTTATCTTTACAACCGTATGTGGATCTTTCAAAATGAATGGTTAAAACTCTAGTTATAAACCTCGAAAGGAAGCCATCTGAAACAGCGAATTTTTCTGGAAAATTTTCAGATTTTTCATTTTTCTTTGTTTTTCATTTTCTTTCAAGTTTAAACCATAAAACATGTTTATAGGGATGTAATAGGATTATACAAGACTTAGTTTTAGTTTTCCAACACTAAACAAGATGTATAAAATAAAATAAAAGTTTTACAAGAAAATTTGATAAAAACACACATGGTTTCTTAAGCTCACTTTCCTTCCCACTCCCTAGAGTTAAACAAAGGCTAAGTGATATGATTCTTACATTAAAAGAAAGACCATAAAGACTGAAAATTTTTAGTTTAAGTAAAGTCTAAACAACTAAGAAGGATGAAGTTTAAATTTTAAACCCTAATCTTCTCAAGTTTTTTTATCTCCCTCTCTGCCTCTTTCTCCAGTTCTCTTTCTCTTATTTTTCTCTCTTTCTCTCTTTCTCTTTCTCTCTTTCTTTTTCTGTCCTTCTTTCTTTTTCGTTGCTTGCTTAAAGGTGCTCTTAAGCTCACAACACCTTCTTATTTATAGCCAATTCCTGGTTCAAGTAACTACTTAATTGGCCCTTCTAATTATGGTAACTTAGGCTAATCATAGCCTAAGATGGTGACTCACTCCTCTAAAAGAATGAACACCCGTGGAGTGGCAAGGGTAGTGGTAAAGGAATCAAAACCCTTAAAGTGGCAAGGGCAGTGATGGTGTTGGTGTTTATCTGCTCCCTTTTATATTTTATTTTTTATTTAGTTAGGCTTTTCACTTATTTAAAAACCTCTTTACTTTGGCTAAAAGAGTGTAGTCCCAAGTTTAAAATTTAGCCCATTTTAAAGCCCATATCTAAATTTATTTTATTATTATTATTATTATTATTATTATTATTATTATTATTATTATCATAATATATATATATATATTAGGGATATTACATCACATAAAAAACATATATGGTAAATTCATATGTTGAAAACTCACACCACACTAGTATTCGAGAGAAACTGTCATGATCTCAATGTACTCGCAGAGTCAATAACCTATCAGACATGTGCTGAGCCCTGATTTGTCATGCACATGTAGAGCCAATAGCCCATCATGCCTGCACATAGAGCTGCCCCTAAAGGGCGAGGCATCCCAACACATGGCCTAAAGCCTATATGTATGCCAAGATGGGTGTGAAAAAGACCTATCTGTGTCAAGGATCATACACTGCCAAGTAGTCTCAAGGTGAATGGAGGGCAAATATGTACCTACGGGGAAAGGTACTAACATGGCAGTTTAAAACCAATTTCCAACTTCTTAAAACCAGCCTTTATAAATCATAATTTTTCAAAATTTTTCATAAAATCTCACAGAAACCAAATGTGCAACTCTTTTATAAATCCTCTTAAATAAAATCGTTTTCAAATCACGAAAGCTGCTTGGTCGAAATCATTCCTAAGAAACTTGAAATTTAATAATAAAACTTTTCAAAGTATAATGTTCAAAATCATAATCAAATATTTTATATTCTTTTTTTCAAAATAAACTCTCTAGAAAAGTAAAAATAGCGTAACTCTTTTAAATCCTCTAAGGATAAATATAAAACTCTTTCATGACTCACGAAAAATTGGCATGAAAAATCATGCTATACAACCATGAACTCGAATCCCGGTCAATTCCTTAAGTCAAATTTAAATAAGAATTTTATTTAACAAATTGTTCCCAAACTTATGCAGCAAAACCCAAACCTTTATATAACCATTAGTTCTCATGAAAGCTTCAAATGTACTCAAATATGAAATAAATCCTTAAAATCATAAAATTCTTTCAAAAACAAAAGTCTACTCAATGTGCAAATTTAGTTTCAATCCTCCTCCAGATCCTTCCGAGCCTCAGTGGTATCACCTATAAAGTAAATAAATAACCATGTAATTAGGCTCAGCTCAATGAAGATCAAATGTGCGTACTTAAAGCTAGACGTTCCTCTCTATTCTATGAATTTCTATCGGTTAATTTATAATTTCTCTTAAAGCCCATACACGCAAATCCTTCTCGGCTCAAATCCAACATCACCCATAAATTTTAATCCATCACTTTTATCCCAATAAACCTTATGTGTGATATATACCTTGGCCAGGATACATTCGGGAGTCTTTCGATATCAAAAAGTATCCGATTACGATTCAAATTTTAGTTTTGTTACTGCGATAAAACTTCTACCTATACAAAATCAATAACCAACTATATATAGATACTAATTTTATGTTATCTAAAGGAATTGATGGCTAGAGGGTTAGAACCACCGTCATTGTCACCCAAAGTGGCGTTACCCAACCCAAGAATCATTGATCCTTGAAATTTCTTGAAATTTTCAAATCAATTCATCATTTGAAGGTTCCTATATTGGTGGAAATTGTCAAATTTCTTGAAATTTCCAAATCAATTCATTAATTGAAGGTTCCTATATTGTTGGAAATTGTCAAAAAAATCTCAAAACACCACCAAATCCAAAATTCCATAAGGACTAGAACTGGGTTCCAAATCCCCAATTTTCAAGCTTCTAAATACTCAAACTAAATCAACAAATCCATATGGGAATGAAAGCCTATTAAGAGAGGAGAAAAACCCACCTAAAAGCAAGTTAATTTGACTGTGGAGATGGCCGAAATTGACAAAAGAAACCGGCGGTGGGGCTAGCTTTCCGGCGTGTTTCTACTATCATGGGTTGCCAGTCGGCCGGCTGTTGGTAGGGGAAAGACGAGCTGATCGAAGAGGATCACCCTGGTGTTCTTAGGTCGCCAATAAGTTGGCCAGTGGTGGCTGGGTGTGCGTGCGTAAAGGATGGTGTGAGAGAAGAGTGGGAGAGGTGCGGGAGAGAGTAAAATTCTAAAGAGAGGAGAATGACTGCCGAATTTATTAAAAAAATCCAGCTTTTCCAATTTCATTTTCGCCCCAAAAGTTCACTTGTTCAAAATTCCCTTACGTAGCTCAGATTCACGATCTGTTTTCACCTACGTAACTGTGAACTAGAAATTTATTTACCCGTCTAAAAAAATTACGACACAAGTCTCTCTTTTAATTTCTCCTAATTAAACTCCAAAAACAACTTAATTGGCTTAAATAAAGTCCAAAATTAAATGATAAGTTAAGTAATAGCTTAACTTAAAATTGAGCTCGGGTCAGGTCGTCACAACGAGTCAGATTTTTTCAGAGTCTCCCTACAAATGATTGTTATGTTCCGAGTGCAAATTCCTTATAGGCACCCAATGAAACAACCCAAATAAATTTAACTCAGAACTACTTCAAGAATGAAGCTTGTTCTAAGAAATTTTTTTTCACTAAAGATTATCTCAAGGGTAGAATTGGAAAAATCACCAAAAAATTGAAAATTCTCACAATATATTCTAAAGATAAAATTTTGTCTCCAAAGTAGAATTTGAAAATTCACCAAAAAATAGAAGTTTCTCAAAATTCTAGAGAGAGAAATCGTTGTAGCGAGAAAAGCTTTCAAAATTCTGGTTAGCATTTCTACTTTCCTATTTTTTTAAAATCCTCCATACTTATAAAGATGACCAAAAATTTATCCGAGCTCCAAAAATCCTACAAACTAGTGAGGCTAAATAAGATTTAGGCGGAAAGATTATTTTGGTCCCTGGATTTTGGCTCTGTCGCGGATTGGTATGTGTACTTTCAATTTGATTTTTTTGAGGATTGTACTTTTCAGAATGTAGCAATCAAGTCCATTCCGTCAATCTCGTTTAATTCAATGACGGAAAATGTCTATCTGGCATCATAGGACCAGCATGTGACTGCCAAATTGGACTCCCGTCCCAGTTGGATGTACACAGAGACCACCGATGTGGCTAAGTGACCCAGCCAAACACTGACCTAGCTGATTTCTCAACCAAAATGCAGTGTAAAAGGGGTGGTTGGTTTAGGGTTTCAGTTTTAATATGTCTGAAAGGGACTTTGGCATTCATTATGTGTTAATTTGTCAAAAAAGTGACTTTTGTCTGCATTCCATAGTGCAAAGAAGAGATCGACAGAACGTGTAAAGATGAGAATATCTATCTACCATTGAAGGAGGAATCTCTACTTGGGTGACAGCAATAGGGTGGGTATAGCGACAATAATATGTTGTGGGAAGAAGGTGAAAGGAAGCCCCATTACGGTGAGTAATTTATGCTACCTAACTTAGGGTTTTTTTAAAGTTATTTCATATTATGTATAGGTATGTACAAATTGTTTGTTTTTATTTAGGGTAATGAGTCATACATTACGGTGAGTAATTTATGCTACCTAACTTAGGTTTTTTTTAAAGTTATTTCATATTATGTCTAGGTATGTACAAATTGTTTGTTTTTATTTAGGGTAATGAGTCATTGAATATTAAATGAAAATATTTAATATTAAATATTAAATAGTGTTTGTGTTTTGGAAATTTTTCTATTTTTAACGTATAATCATGAAGTGGTCCCTTTAACTAAAGTGGTCCTAATTTTGTCTGCAAGTAGTATGACTTTCTGTTAACTTTGTTGCATTGATCTAACCTGCAAGGAATGAGGGATTTACATTAGAATTGAGAATTGGGAGTAGATTGAAAATAGATAGTCAAAGGACTGAGTATATTGGGGGGGGAGGTTAGACATTGGGATTATATTGATCCGGATATATTCAACACATTTAATATCAACAATTTCTGCAAGATATTGAACTACACATACTGCAAGTCCTATTTCTATGCATTGCCAGGTACAAAGCTTAGAGATGGCATGTTTTGAGTTCAGGATGATGAAGATATATTAGGATTTCTGGCATGTGTGCCAAAAGATAGAGAGTATAGGAAGGTGACATTGTATGTTGAACATGAGGTGGATGAGCCTGACCCAATCCAAATACTCCCAGATCCATTGCCTTGTCTACCATGTTCTCAAGACTTGCAACCACCCCCTATTGACCAAGACACTTAGCCTACACAAGATAGTCAACCAATTTCAAAAAATATTAACTCACTAACCTTAGAAAATGAGAGAGAGGCAACTCACCAAGACCATAAAAGCCAACCATTTTCATATGAGTTAGGGCAATCAGATGACGACTTTTTGTTTGGAGACTTGAATCTAGATGACTTCATTCTGTAACCCAAGGGGATCATAATGTAGGGGATCAAAATGCAGGGGATCAGACTCCCAATGAGCAAGATGATGGTGGTGATGCTTATGAGACTAGGCAGGGAGATGATGAGAGAGAGCAAGCAAATGATAAGGGAGTGAATGAAGATTATCAAAGAGATGCTGAGGATGATGAGAGAGAGCATGGAGATGATGAGAGAGAACAATGGGATGATGAGAGAGAGCATGGAAATGATGAGAGAGAGCCTAAAGATGATGAGGACAATGATGCTGCACTAAATGATGACCACATGTTTGATTGCTAACATACAATTGGGTGCTAGGGAGGACAACCAAAAGTAGGGCTAGTAGGGGTGATGAGTTCTTTGTGCCTGCAAATCATGGAAACTTAGAGGAGGATGAGGCACCATTTGATGAACTAAGAACTCCCTCAAATTCTTCAAAAGAAGATTCTCAATCCTTTGGATCCATGGGACTCAAATTCCGTTGATGACTGTACCTTTTAGCCAATTTTTAAGTTGGTCTAACATTTGGAAACGGTGTGCAATTAAAAGAAGCAGTTAAGGAGTTTGGTGCCAAGCATGGGTTTAAACCAAGTTTTTTTTCTTACTATTCAAATCCCAGTGACAATAACACACCTACCTAAAGGTAAAAGTAACCATGCCATAAAGGTTCTAGGGGAGAAGACCTTTTAGATTACCAAGCTTCTAATGGAACATACCTATTGCAAGGAGGATAGAAACAAGAATATAAGTGCCAAGTTTATTGCTAAGAAGTATCTTGAAAGGATCAAGGAAGACCCAAGTATCAAAATAAAATTGATCAAGTCTCAAGCTAAGAGAGACTATGGAATCACATTGACCAGGAGTCAACTTTGTAGAGCAAAGGTAGTAGCAATGATATTGATTGAGGGGACTTAAAATGATTAATATGCCAAGCTGTGGGACTATTGTGCAGAGATGATGGATACCAATCCAAGAAGCTTAATGCTAATGAAGATGCAAGGGCCTAATTTCCACAGATTATATGTTTGTCTAGAGGTTTTGAAGACAGGGTTTAAAGCTGGGTGTAGACCACTAATAGGTGTAGACAGATGTCACTTAAAAGGGGCATACAAGGGTGAGCATGCAAAGAACTATTTTTAATGGTTATATTTTGTTTTTTTTATAATAACCGAGCTAATTTTTCTATTGGGATTGCACAGGTCAACTGTTGGCAGTAGTTGGGGTGGATGCGAATGATAATATGTACCCCATTGCATATGCTGTGGTTGAGATCGAGAACAAAGAGACTTGGTGCTGGTTTTTACAACTATTGATTGAAGATCTTGGGTCTGTGGAAGAACATGGATGGACTTTCATCTCTGACCAACAGAAGGTATGTGCACCATTGCATTAGATATGTGCACCACCTTCATTACTTATTACGTGCACTACTTGTTTAATAATTGATTAATTTTTTCAATTAGGGATTGGATAAGGCATTTACTAGTGTGGTACCAGGTGCATATCACAGATGGTATGTTAGACATCTATATGAGAATTTTAAAGAGAGTTTTAATGCAAAAGGTAATGGATAAATTGAAGAATTATAATGAAAAGGCTTATAATTGGTTGATAAATAATGATCCTAATAGATGGGCTAGACATAGGTTTGTACATATGGTTTAGTGTGATATGATATTGAACAATCTATGTGAAACCTTCAACTCATATATCTTAGATGCCAAGGACAAGCCTATATTGACCATGATGGAAATGATTAGATGTAATTTGATGAAAAGGTTGTTAACTAAGAGGTTGTGGATGGAGAAATTAGAATGTGTTATCTGCCCTAAGATTTTGAAGAAGGTTGAGGTGTTGAAGTGGGCTAGTAGGAATTATGAAATGACCTATTCAGGGAAAGACATCTTCCAAGTTGGGGATACATTGCAAGAACAGTGTGTGGTGGATTTAGCACAACATACATTCACATGTAGAAGGTGGGACCTCAATGGAATCCCTTGTGTGCATGCGATGGCTGCTCTAACCTTTAATATGTCCACTAAATTAATTCAGAACTATGTCAACCATCAATACCACATGTCTACATATATGAAAGCCTGTGAGCCAATTATAAATCTTGTGAAGGGTATAGCATGTGGCCCAAAACAAACAAGGAGCCACCATTGCTCCTAATTGTGAAAAAATTAGCCTAGTAGGCAAAGGAAAAAAAGAAAGAAGGACCCTGAGATGGAGAATGCACAAGGGACAAATCCTACATATCTAACAAGGAAGGGTGGAATCAAAATGACATGCAGTCAATGTTGGCAGACAGGGCATAGCAAAAGGTCATGTAAAAATCAGCTTACTACTCCACCTAAGGGTAAATTCCTTAACAAGAGGTTGATCCAGAAAAGCCTGCATCTGATGGGCCTATAATTGATGGGTCTGTAACCCATGAGCCTGTAATTGATAAACATGGAAAAAGAAAGAAGGCTGCTCAAAGGCATGGAAAGAGAAAGAAGGCTACACCAACTGATAGGCCTGCTAAGCTTCAGGTTGTCCACATGCCCATTGATGATGATTTATTATAATTTCTTGTGCTTGGTCTATGTATTAATATTGTTTGTTAAACTTTTGCTTTGTTTCAATTATGTGTAGACAAGAAGGAGGGGTGAAACCCAAGAAAAGTATTATAATGGGAGTCCAAGTGTAAGAAATTTAATAATATGTTGTGACATTGTTATGTGACTTTTATGGAATCTGTGACTTATTTAATTATGTGCTTTGTCATAAGTTGATCCACCACGTCCACCAACTACATCATTTCCATAGCCACCTCCTACCACAACTACATTGACAAGGACCACAAGAGGTGGAACTTTCACCTCTCCACATGCGTCAAGTTGTGGCAGGCCCCCAATAGGCCTAAGTTCCATTCTATCAGGGCCTTCTCAAAGGATTCCCATTCCCAACATGTCAACCAGCAACCCCAAAGCAACTTAAGACAAGCATTTTATTAGGCATCCCACACCTGGCCCAACCCTAAGACCTTGGAAGCCACCTGGCCAGGCCAACAATGATCAAGGAGGGGGAGAAACCCCTTAGATGAACCAACCCTAGTATATGATAATTTTGAAGACTTATAGTTGTGAACTCTGATGGTGGAAGATTATTTTGATTAGTATATGACATTTTGTATGTATATTAGGCATAGTAACATTGACCTGCAGGAATTGAGCCACTTTTTGTATGTTAGGTTGGCTAAAAATATTTTGTGCAATTTGCCACATTTTGGAAAGAAAACAATGTGTATTATGTACTCCAATTAGGCAGCTTATGTTGCTGGATGATATTGATTCACTCAATATTTGGTCAATAGCATTTCATATTGGTTAATTAATGTTGGTCAATTTCAGTTTGGTACATTTAGGTTTGCTGGTATGACATGGCTAAATTACATACGACAGTTTTCTTTGTAATATATTTATTGATACAAAACCTTACATACCAAAAAGTAATGATATTACTGTGATCTAAAACATAATTCAAACCCACAAATTCCCAACATTTACTTCACCTCACCATTTTACTTCTCATCATGTCTTCAACATAACTAACATTACAATTACAAACAAAAGCACACATATCACTTGTAATAACATCTTCACTACTTGTAGTATCCCTTTGATTCCTTAGGAGGAGCAGCAGCAACATCACGAACTTCGATCAATTTCATTCAATTAGTCAAGCTGACCACACCTTTGGCATTTTCAAAATGCCACATTCAGATGTTTGGGAGTTTTTGCAATAAAAAATTTCATGTCTGTGTTACATCTGCTAGATCTATGCATATTACTTGTGGATGAGGCTGACATTGAAGCTCGACTAGTAAACCCACAACTCGATCATAAAAGCCCTTGAATCTCTCAACCATTGCGACTCGTAAACCCAGATATGAGAGAAGATGTCAACATTGCGACCTAACTCGAACACCCACGTCAAATGGAACTTTCAGCTAGATAATGATGATTTCAAACACCCACACGCCGTCACTTAAGAACCAGGAATAAGCAAGAAGCCTTTCTCCGCCCTTTTTCCAACTAATGCTTCTTCACTAACAAATGGACAACTTAAATGATATATTAAATGAGAGCTTAAATGCTTGACTGAGAGCAGTAGCTTACATGTACATCCAGGTAGGAGGGGAGTCCAATTTGGCAGTCACGTGCTGGTCACGTGGTGCCACATAGACATTTTCCGTCACTGAATTAAACGGGATTGACGGAATGGACTTAATTGCTACGTTCTGGAAAGTACGGTTCTCAAAAAAATCAAATTGAAAGTACACGTACCAATCTGTGACAGAGCCAAAGTACAAGGACCAAAATAGTCTTTATGCCTAAGATTTATCTAAGGCTTAAAAAAAAAAAAAATTTTATTCCCAGAATTTTTATGAAAATTTCAACTTGCCATAATTAAATTCCAAAAAATCTAAATAATAACTTAAAAATAATTATCCAACTTAAAAAATTGAGCAAATTGCAGAAAGGATCCACTTATTATTCGCTAATGTCTCGTTTTAGTCTACAAATTTTTTTAAGTTCTATTTTGGTCCAGTAATTGTTTAATGTGTTCCATTTTGATCCAAAATGGACAATTTTGTCTCTCAAAATTAACTCATTGGTACAAAATTGTTGGGCAAAATTATCTACCAAAATGGAAACTTCAGACAATTTGTAGACCAATATGGCACTTAATAAAATCTGTAGACCAAAATGACACTTAGCAAATAATAAGTGAACTATTTTTGTAATTAACTCTAAAAAATTCTAAATCCATCTACTGAACTTCGATTTGCATCATCCAAATGTCATTATTATCAAAAAAATCTAGCTCTATGCTACCATGGCTTCTCCTTAGTCAGTTGATCTCAGAAAAATACGCCAACACCAAGGAATAAAACTAATTCCTATTTAAAATAAGTTGAGAAATAAAATGATAGGGCAGTAATAAATAGGGAAAAATAAGAATTACGACAGCTGGCACCACACCAATGCCTGCTTACCCACAAAGGTTTACTCATGTCTTTCTTGCCATAATTAAATTCCAAAAAATCTAAATAATAACTTAAAAATAATTATCCAACACTTAAAAAATTGAGCAAATTACAGAAAGGATCCACTTATTATTCGCTAATGTCTCGTTTTAATCTACAAATTTTTTTAAGTTCTATTTTGGTCTAGTAATTGTTTAATGTGTTCCATTTTGTCCCTCAAAATTAACTCATTGGTACAAAATTGTTGGGCAAAATTATCTACCAAAATGGGAATTTCAGACAATTTGTAGACCAATATGGCACTTAATAAAATCTGTAGACCAAAATGACACTTAGCGAATAATAAGTGAACTATTTTTGTAATTAACTCTAAACACTTAATAAAATCTGTAGACCAAAATGACACTTAACGAATAATAAGTGAACTATTTTTGTAATTAACTCTAAAAAATTCTAAATCCATCTACTGAACTTTGATTTGCATCATCCAAATGTCATTATTATCAAAATAATCAAGCTCTATGCTACCATGGCTTCTCCTTATAGTCAGTTGATCTCAGAAAAATATGCAAACACCAAGGAATAAAACTAATTCCTATTTAAAATGAGTTGAGAAATAAAATGATAGGGCAGTAATAAATAGGGAAAAATAAGATTTACGACAGCTGGCACCACACCGATGCCTGCTTACCCACAAAGGTTTAATCATGTCTTTCTTGTCAATTATTCAAGTCAATCAAAAAAGTAGAGATTTTATATTTTAACAATCTTTAAAAAAAAAAAATGTGAAAACTACACTCTAAAATACACCACAATGTTGTGGAAGCATTAAAAAATAAGTTGGCTAATCTTTAAAAACCATGCTCCTTTTTATAACGTGAAATTTTTTAACATAAAAAAGATTAGGAGTGGACTTTTTAACATAAAAATATTAGTGTAACTAAATTAGAAAGGCGCACTCAAAAGTGCACATAAGAGTCATTAACTATTTAAATTACTTTCTTCTTAATATAAATTCATTCCTTCTATTAAAAAATTAAATACATTTTGTCATTGTGCTAAAATTCTATTAAAATGAAGGACTTTATGTAATTTTCCACATGCTATAATTCTAGTTAGGCAGTGGGAGATAAATATTATAGCCTGCAAGAGTGGGATTGCATTAGGAGTTGAAAATAGCATTGTCTTCTTAGTTACATTTGAGAGAATCAAACCATAGTTCTATCGTAATTCTAACACATTACTCTAACCATCATAACCCTATAAAAAATTATTATTCATAATAAACAACCCCAAAGGCTTAATTGAAACCAAAATTTTGGTAACAAAGGTGAGACCATATTCTGAATGAAAAAGATGAGATCATATTCTTGACCACTCATATATATAGAGGTAAATAGGCAAATGATTTTAGTCGACGTGAAGTTTTTAATGTTTTTAATTTGAACATATTTCATGATTTCCAATCTACCACTAATATAAAAGCGGGTAATTTAAGTATGAGATTTGAAATTGGCCATTAAATAAAAAAACACTCATGTAGATTTTTAAACATGTAAATTAGCAATTTCCTAAGACAAAACACGTTTATGTAAGTTTCTAGATAGGTTAAAGTTTATAAGTCAAAGAGGTCAAGAATGTGTCAAGAGAAATTTGAAGTGAAGTGTGTTAATGAAGGTTCAAGACCCAGGAGAATTTAAAAGTTATGATTCGATGTTCAATCATCTTAGGAAAGGTACACCGACTTAAAGACCACATTCATTCTAGGTGCTTAGAATCATATGCATATGTGTTTTACTTTGATGAACATGGTCGTTGGATGTTGAACTGACTTCGGAAAAAGAAAAGCTTGAAAAATTAGGTTTAAAATATTTTTTGAGCCCAAAGGATTGTTCCTCTAGGAGCTATGATTTTCAATTTTTGTCTGTAGGATCGATCCTTGTAAGGACCATGATTTTTCTGTTGACACAAAGACGCCTAAGTCTGTATATATTGGTATAAGTTCTCCCGTCTCCGTGATCCTTACTATGACAAAAGCTTCATTAGAACATTCAAATATGATATTATAAGATGGTAAGTGACTTAGTTTTACCTAGACTCTAAGGCCTCGTTTGGTGTATAGGATTGGATTGGAAAGGATAAATGGTAAATTTATGTGTATTTAAGGAAAAAGATAGAGTGTTTTTCTAACTTAGAGGAAGAAGAGGAAAAAAATATGGCTTAGTTACAAGAAAAATGTTATCCTTGTTAATCCCCACCATTTTGAGGGGATTGGAAAGGATAAGTTTTCTTCATAATTTATCTATTTTATTTTCATCTTCTTTCTTCAACTTAGAAATTTCTTTTTCAAATACACATAAATTTGCTACTTATCTTTTCCAATCTAATCCTAGACACTAAACGAGGCCTTAGGTGGATAGACATTCTGCGCATTTCATGCATCAACCTGTTTCGGATTTAATGTCAATCACTTCCACTGCGTGCACACACATGTACATTTAAAAAACCCTGCATGTTTTAATTTTTTTGATAAAATAATTAATTTTGATTTAAATTAAAATGAGAAATTATTATAAAATTCATTTATTTTATATCAAAACTTTTCTATGGAAAACACTCAACACGAAAAGTTGCTGAAATCACTGAAGTTACAAATTTCACCAAAAATGTAGCATTCAACACGCGAACTTGACTTCCAGCGCCGAGCACTCAGTGGCTCTGGAGAGCGCTCAAGAGCTCCTTATTTCTTCGCTTCTTGAGCTTTTCAATTTTTTTAAAACCGAAGCCTTCGCCTCTCCTGCATATTCTGGTAAGAGCTCACCAATTATCAATTGATTGCTTACCTCTATGCATATATATCTTCTCCTAGGATTGATTAGATGATTTCATAAACTCTTATCCTTGATATATCATCTATATCATGAACTGTGCTTAGAAAATCCATCCTTATGGAGAACACCATTTGAATGCCATTTATGCATTCAATCTTTTCTAGGTTAGTAGTTGATTATATCATCTTGACCTTGTACTAATCATATACCCTAGAAATCCTAGTACTAGAATACCCTCCAAACCAAACATTTTGAGATTGTTAAAACTTGTGGATTCAAGTTTAGGGCTTTGGACTCAACCCTTGTGGATTGCTTGTGGATACTGTGCTTATGGACTCAAGCTTGAGTGGAGGTTTGTCCAAGCACAAGCATGATCCCGATCGTGGATTAGGTTAGTTTGGAGTGCTTGGGAAGTCCGTAGATTTGGAGGGCACATGAGTAGAGCATGCAGGGCTTGGATTAGCTTATGGTTGTAAGCTTTACTTGAACTCATCTACTTCATAGTGAATTTTTTTTGCTGGACTTGCGTCCCGCGGTTTTCACCCTAAGGAGGGTTTCCACGTTGCCATGACTTGTGTTATATGCTTGATGGATTGATTGTTTAGATTAAACAAATTAGTTATGGAGATGTATAGATCTTAATACATAGACTTACCTAAGTTGGTTAATCCTCTTTAAGAATTTGATTCTTGTATCTTAACTTGACCATTAACTTGTGAGCTTACTTGCTCTTGACTGTAGGTGGTTTACGTTAGAAATCAATCATATAAACGCAATAGAATTTAAAATTCATATGATCAGGGTTCGGATTAAATTATGGTGCAATAAAACATGATTTATCCAAGATGGATTCATACCTTGTTCTCTAATTGAAAGCCCATCAAGGTGTGAATACACGAGCTCTCCACCAATTGATATTTCTAGTCACACAAGTGTATGACCTCTAATAACTCCACGATAGGAGGAGATGGAGGGATGAATTTGTTGGAGAATGGGAGTGCTAGCTCTTTTCTTACAAGTTAGCCTTTTAGAAATAGAAAGAATGTAGAGTGATCTTTATAGGGGCTTCTCATGTATTGACTTCTTGTCTTAAGGCTTAATTTATAGATTTGAGTGGAAAGCATCTTTTCACTATGGGGGGGCTGGCCACCTAGTCTTATGGACCAAGTTTGCAGGTCCATTCGAATAGGTATTTAACCTTTAATTTGATTTTAAATTAATTAAACCTTTAATTTGATTAGAAATTAATTAACCCTTTAATTAATTAAAAGTTCACTAGCCCAATATTAATTAATTAACCACTTAATTAATTAATAAGCTCAATAGCCCAATGTCAATTAATTAACTAAATTAATAAACTCACTAGCCCAAAATTAATTAACTACTTAATTAATTAATACGCTCATCATTTATATTTGTTTTCTATTAATCATAGGCCCAATTAATCAACCTTTTAATTAAGATATAATTAAAAATAGATCCAATTTTGAAGAGTTATTCGAACTAAAATTATATAGAAATTTAGATTAATATTTAAATCCAATTTTTGAGGCTGAGGTCCATAAAATAGACCTTTTAAAATAATTAATATGAATTAATTTTAAAAAGAGTGGTACTATTTCCACCCCTTGTTCTTATTTTATTGGTAATTAGGGGGTTTAGAAAAAGTTACCCTTAAAATAATTAATATGAATTAATTTTAAAAAGAGAGGTACTATTTCCACCCCTTGTTCTTATTTTCCCACCCAACATATTTTTCCACCCTTTTTCAAATTTTAAAAAAATGTTAATCTACTTATTATACCCTTGTTATTCCTAAATTACCCTCATCCCTTTCCCTTGGTCTTCCTCGTGCGTTATCCCCCAAATTAATCCTAGTTGTGAAAAGAATAATAATAATTCATGAACGCCAATATAATTAATTCCCTTTCAATCCAAAATTAATATTTCTCTTTGATCTCAATCTAGTTTTTTGTTTCTTCCTGTGATTTTCTTACATCAAAAACATAAAATATCAAAATCAAAATGAAATGGAGTCGCCATGGCATCATTTTCTTTGAGACAAACATTATCTCGATGTGCCAATTATCATCATAGATCTTCTTATTTTCTCATCTGCTATTGAAGTTTATGGCTTCAAGTCTTTGGCACTGTTTTTTGTAATTCAATCAAAAAATTGAAGATAGTTCAAGAGTATTCCAATTCCAAAAATAAGAGGATTTTCCACCTATACATAATTTTACCACTTCAAATAAGAGTTTATGATTACTGAAACTTAATTTACTTTCTGTTTCCCCTAAAATTCACGTAATCCAAATTAGGGTGTAAACACTTTCTATCCAAGCAAATATTTTTTTATTATCAAAATTGATCAAATTTATCCATGGAATAATTAATTAGTTTGGAGTTTTTCTCTATTATAGTTTTTGGAGATCTTTATTTATTTAATTAAATTTGTCCTTTTTAGTAATTTTATAAAATAGTAGAATTGTAATTAAAGTAATTTTTGTAAATGGGTGAAAAATTAAAACTGGTGGGTGGGAATAACCCCATTCTTTTAAAAATTATGAAAGATAATATTCATTTAAACATTTTTTATTAAAACATTCAAGATTATCTAGTTTTCATGTTTTTGAATTTGAAATAATAAAAGATAATATTCGTTTATATTATACAATAAAAAAAAGGGGCTTTTTTTAAAGCCCAATTCAGAAAATTTGATGTTTATTTGGCTCAACTGCCATAGTGAATTACTATAGTGGCCCACTTTATAAAAAAAACCGGTGCTACAATAACGGTATTATTATAGTAGAGTACTTTTGAGAATTGTTACTGTTCGACAATAACAATTCTTATTTTGTAAAAAAAATTTAAAAATAAAACTACTCATACAAGTTTACATTTTTTTTGTGTATAAACACCTAAAAAATAGCATAAAATTAAAAAAAAAATTTGTTTTCCATATCTAAATAATTGTTACTATCGATCAATAACAACCACATTCTGAACCAAATTAAAAAAATTTCATTATTCATTAAAGGACAATCAAGCATAGTTATTATTATTGTTGAATATTAACAATTACCTTATTGTTACCGTCAAATAATAATAATCACCATGGAGAACCATTCTTACTTGTACAAATCTTATGTATTTTTCTAATATAAACTCATATAAAACTAAAAAATGAAACAAAAATCTTTGTCTTCTTTTTTTCTTTTGGTTGAAGTAGCCATGTACTTCCTCTATTTATTTTTATTTTTTGCTAATGCTGTCATGTGCCTTCTTCATTATTTTTTCTTTTTGTTGAAGCTGCCATATGTTTTTTACAACACTTGCCAAATAGTAAATTCAATCAGCCAAATCAATAAACTCACAAAAATTCATTTAAATTCATTATAACTGGAAAGCCCAATAAATATTCATTAAAAAAAAATTCAAACAGTAATAATATTAAGTTATTGTTACCGTTTGACAGTAACAATACATGATTGTTACTTTTAGACAACATAATAATACATGATTGTCACTGTCAGATAATAACAATCTTATGTTAAACATAATAATATAGTAAAGGGTACTATAATTCACAAATATAACATCACATGCCACTACAGTAAATATATATATATATATATATATATTACATTCGTATTATTACATTAATTTATACTATATTGTATTAAAACTAAAAAAATCAATCCAATCATATCTTAACTGTGATTGTCTCACAATTTAGTTGTGATTGTCTTAGTAAGTTGAAAGAGACAACTCTCACCACTATGCTAAGTATTACTTTGAGTAAAAGTATTATTTTAACCTCCATTTATACTATATTGCAGTACAATTTTTCTTAAAAAAAATTTCAATTCAGTCACAACCTAACTGTGACTATATCACAATTTAGCTGTGACTATTGTTCAGTCATAACTAAATTTGAAGTTGAGTGTCGTGCAATCATAACTAAAACTGAAGTTGAAACTATATTAACCAATTTCCAAAACAATATAAAAGTATCATGGGTAATTTTGTCAAAACTTTATAAATTTTATCTAAGATCCATTAGATGTGGGTCAAAGGACAAAAATGTCAAATGAAAAGGCTCAAAACAAATGGTCCAACATGTTAACGTTGTGACCTAATCTAAAAAACTACATTTAAGTTTGATAGTCCAATTAAAATATTATATGGTTTTCATGCCATTCTAAATAATTAATAAGATTTAGTATTTAATCTTAATTTTCTATAAACAAAAATCAAACAAGTAAGAAAATAAAATAAAATATACATATACAATGAGCTTCATATACAAGATCCCTTACATGAGCTTAAATGCAGGAAGGGCCTTTTAACAGTTGGATCTCATTTAATGAGATCTAATGGCTGTAGTTATTAGATAGCTGCTTATCGATCTAACCCCCTAATGCCTCGAATCTCAGATGCAATCCATTCCCAAATCACAAACCCATTTGTTCCTAACTTCGTCATAGTTTTTGTGGGACCATAATTACACACTATCATGCGACCTATTTACTCACCCTCCATGTTAGGACTCGTATCTATGACAATGGAATATGACCCTTATAAAGGGTAGCATTACACCCAAGACATTGGACTTATCAACCATGCAATAACAGGGAGCTATCCATACCCACACCTCAGGAGGTCAGAGGCATCCAAAGTCAAGGATGCACTAGACCTATGAGTTCACCCTGACCCCAAATGTAACGACCCGTACCTTTTAAGTAAATTCTAATAGGGCCCAAAGTTGACTTTTGGTTCTAGTAAGATTTTAGCTTTGACCTTAGGTTTGTTAGGAAGGTCTTGGGCTCACGAGTTCATTGACACGCGGCATGAGTTGTTTAGAGTCACAGGTAGAAAGTTAGGAACGTGATAAAAGACCCCAAGGTTGACTTTTTAAATTACTAGGATTTCAGAGTTGACTTTGAAATGGTTGCGTAAAGCTCGACTTCACGAGTTCGTAGACACGAAAGCATGCATCCATCGGAGTTACGGTTTGGAAGTTACAAATGTGAGAAGCGAGTGGCAAACTTGTAATTTTGCAAAGATGGGATTTAGAAATCAAAAATCCAGATTTTTCTAGACTCTTTCTCTCTCCACTCTCACGCATCCCTCCTCATTTTTCTCTCTTTGCTTTCTCTCTCCTGTGTTCTCTCACTTTCACTCCTCTGTTCCTCTTTATGAGTGAAACACGACCTATTTCTCAGCTCCAAATGAGAAAACTCAAAAC
This sequence comes from Purshia tridentata, assembly GCA_003254885.1. Taxonomy (NCBI): domain Eukaryota; kingdom Viridiplantae; phylum Streptophyta; class Magnoliopsida; order Rosales; family Rosaceae; genus Purshia; species Purshia tridentata. The sequence continues at coordinate 37,533 of QANT01007563.1, forward strand.
CAAAGAAATGTTCCTTTATGTGTCTAGTTTCTACCCTCCAAAAATCAGATTGATTCGTTGAGTATTGAAACTTGTAGAGGCTTTACACTGTTGCTAACTCAAGCAAATCTGCCGATCTTCCTCCCTTGGTTTTGGCCTCCTCCGAGCTCCAATCTTCAAAGTCTTTGGTGGGTTTTTCTCCACTAGGCGATACTCCCGAGACGCGAGACAATCCAGCCGGAGACCAAGGCTAAGCAATCTCTGTGAGTGGACTTGTTTATAAACTTATTGATTTCCTTTATATTTATATTGTGAGTTTTAATGGAGCTTTGATTTAATTAATTAGAAATATTATTTGGTTTGCAAGTTTAGTTTACGGATTTCTTAAATAAGTTTGACTTAGACGTTGGGTTTGGAATTTATTATACTGGATTTTATGTTTTGGCTAGACATAAAGAAATTCAAAAAAAAATCTTTTCATACTTGAGTTTTTGAATATGTTGGATTTCAAAGGCTATTGTTTTAAGGATTTTATCAGTTGTGGTTTGGAATGAAATTGTTTGGTATTGTTTTTCAAAGTACCCTGTTGGTATCCAGTTCAGCATATCAGTTCAGATAGGTCTTTGGGACCCATCACGGCACACACATAGGCTTTGGGCCGTGTGCTGGGATGCCTTGCACTTTGGGGGTGACCCTGCGTGCACGTATGGCAGTTGTTGGCCCTGCATGTGTATGACAGACTCCGGCTCTGCACATGTACGGCAGGATTATTGGCCATACATGCATACGGCAGGATGTGGGCCCTGCGCATGTACGGCAGGATTATTGGCCCTGCATGCGTACAGCAGGTTGTGGGCCCTGCGCATGTACGGCAGGATTTCTGGATATTGGATTGGGTGAAAGTGTTCTTTTTATATCAGTTTACAAAGATAATTCTTGAGAATGTAGATTTCAGTCTTATTTGATATTTTGGGAGTTTAACCAGTTTTATCGATTTATCAGAGTTTTCAAAATGGATTTTCAAATGCGGATTTTGATATGGAGTTTCAGTGGACTTTATGAAAGTTATTTAAAACTGGGGATTTTAAAGAGAGACGTGAGGTCTTGGTGCCAAGCTGTTTCTTTAGTTTGTTGTAATAAAGAATTCTTATAATTTAAGTTTAAATGTTTCTTATCTTCGTCCACTCATTGAGTCGTCTCACCAGTTTTATCCTTATTGTTGTTTTAAATTTTTCCCCCAGGCTGTAGCGGTGGAGCGGTCGTGCCAAAGATGTCGAGGAAATCTAGCGAACTTGTGAATTTTGTAGGCGCTTAGTTACCCTTATAAACCTAGGTTCTTAGTGAATTTTGTAGCCAAGCCTGATAATCTTTTGAATATTTAAATAATTGATTTTGAACTTTGGGTCGAAGACCCCTTGGTTGTGGTAGAGGAGCTGCAGTGGTTAGAAGTGTGCTTTTACAGGTCTTCTTAGAGAAAGGGTTAGTCCAATTTCAGGGGAGATTTTGCCGAATTTTCGGTAGGATTTTCCTTGATATTGAATTCCCGCAAGATCACTCCGAGTTTCAAGGTGGAATTCGGAGAGGGTCCTGTCACCAAATGTGTACCATAGAACGACGATACCTTCGGGTACATGCCCAAGCCACGCAGAGGTATCCAAAATAGGGATTTCAGAACCATATCACACCGCAGTCTCTTAGAATCCTTATACTTATCAAACACAAGGAACTTGAACCCTTTCCAAATGAGGGTTCAAGTATAGAAGCTTAATCCAACATAGATTATGCTTCCCCGTGATTACAAGTTTACCGAACTTACAATCCTAAGGCCATAAGGATTAACATATCTCCTATAAATACATGCTCTCACAACATCATAAAGGTAATTAACTCTTAAGCTCCAAGCTACTGCTTTGAGAATATAGTGATCTTGCTTACTAACTTGACCGACAGAGAGGATTTTCATTAGAGTGTGAGATACAACAAACCGACTTACCATGGACACATTTTCGTCTCAAACACATATAATGGTTGTTTAAATAACAACCATTTTATAGCTTTCAAGGTCTTGAAAACAAAGGAACAAATAAAAAACTTAAAAATCAAACATGGGAATGGATCTACTAGTTTCTTACCTATATTTAGACGCTTAGCTCAAGTGGGTATGAAACGAACCCAAATGCATCAGCTTTATTTCACAAGCACCACAAAAATTATGATCCTACCTCAATTTAAGGAGTAGTTGTGTAGTGCATGCGTGAGAGAACTCCCCTCCCATAAAACAAACATCTTAGTCACTAAAAGACATGCCACTTCGCTAGTTTGGGATTGCTATGCGGTGAGAAAAAGTTACTGTAGCTATGTGGTTAGAAAATGCTACTCTGAGTTAAAACAGCTAAATGTTTGGTAAATTGTGTTTTTAAAAATGCTGTGAATCTTAAACGCAGCAGTACAATGTTTAATAAATTTTGATGTAGAAATGCTGTGACTACGTATAATGACTAAGATAGACATAATGTTGAAAGTGCATTTTAATTTTTTTTTTTGGTAAAACAAGAATGCTTTCACTTGCTTTTTTTACTTTTATTTATGGTTTTTCTTCTAACTTTTATTTATGATTTTTTTTTCAAGTTTTATTAATGATTTTTTTAGTAAAAATTATTCTCATGACACATATATAAAACTCAATTTATATTAATATTTTTTATCATTGTATTTTGTTAATTAAAAGGTAATTATGCTATTAAAATTTAAAAATGTTACTATATTTTTAATAAGAGGGGTAAGGATTGTCATTTTTCAAATTGGATGAGGGCAATTTTGAAAGTTATAACTACTTTCTCCCACAGCAGATTTGAAAAGCATCTCTTTAGCTGCTTTACCCCAACTCTCAAAATCTACTTTTCCCACCCCTATGTTCAAAATAAGTAGATTTTACTTTATTAACCAAATACCAAAAACTACTTTAGGGTAGAAATAAACAGCTTATTTTCATGACACCTCAACTCCAAACTGACCCTTACTATATCTTACCGTCCACTAAACAATAGCAACACACTAACCATATTTCAATATTACAAAATATTTCAATTGCTGAAAAACACAAGAATTTGCAATTCTTATATATGACAAGCTCAGATCATTCCATGTGACAGGACCGACCCCGAAACCTTCCATTTCTTTTCGAGGTCACCCTGTGGGGTCCCATGTCCATCGGACATAGGGCCCACTACCCTAGATCTTCAAACCTTTCTAAAAAGAAACTTGTATATGCAAATATTCTGCCGAAAATTCGGCAGCACTTCCCCTGAAAATGTCACTTTTCCCAAATTTTCAAACCTGTTAAAATACACTTCTAACTGTTCAGCTTCCGTACCACAATCATTTTAGGCCTCCGGCCTATCATAAATCTTATATTTATTTACACATGTAGATACAAACTTTAGACCCTATAACTAGTACATGTTACAGTCAAGATTTTCTACCCTCAACAACGGGAGCGGAGATCCACCTCGACGCGCAAACTTTTCTACGGGCCGCCGCTTCTACCTGGGGGAAACATCAAAAACACAAAAATGACTTCCAAATGAGATAGGCTCAGTGAGTGGATATCTAAATCAAAGGTTCATTTAGAACCAACGATATAATAAATTTTTCGCCTCCGAACTCACAATTTAATTTATTTTCCCCCATATGAAAATATTGTTTTCAGCGTTTACTTTCGGTAAAACACAACAGAAGAATCACTATCACTTTAGATGTCTAGAATTTCATTTAAAAATAAAAATGCGTGAATAATTCCAAGGGTAAGAAAATAAAATCCTTTTGAAATAAATTCTTTTTAAAATTGACATAGAGAGGAAATAATTGTAAAGAACAAAATTT
>QANT01007566.1:0-41643 GCA_003254885.1 Purshia tridentata
ATCCTTTAAACTGTCGGAATTTCCAATCCTAATTCTGTACCCCCTTAACTAGCAAACAACAACCAATCAAAAAAAACACACAAGGCAAGCAAGTAACTGAACTAAAACTGAAAATTAAATGATCTTAGGTTCACTCACAGTGTAACACGTGAAACGACCGAACTGCCCTTCGTGGCTCCTTTGCATGGATTCCAAAATCCAGCAGCACAACGGTATCGGGAATACAAATTCCTGTGCCGAGTACCTGTTAAGACCAGACAAACCAAACAAGACAAGACAGAGTTCACAAATAGTTCGCTTAACAACTGAAACGGGCGGGAACCACCACGCATGGTGGCTGCCCGGCCCTGGTAAGACACTCAAAATGTTCAGGGAACTCACCCACAGGCTCGGGTGGTTGGCCCTAGGCCAAAAACACAGAAACTGGGTCGCTGGAACCCCCACACGCGGCGATACCCGCGGTGGTCAACGGTGGTCAACTGCCAAAAACAAAAGTCACGTTTAGCTAAAACGAACTACACAGGTACGTAGAGTACGTGGAGGGGACCAAAACTCAAACTTGGGTCGACGGCTCAAAAGTGGCCGGAAAAGGAGGAAAACTGGTCGGAAAGCCGCCGGCCTGCTCAACGTCGATCCGCCATCCACGGCGGTCCAACTGACGATCGGAGCACACCGATCAACTGGGCTCAAGGAGACGAAGAGGCCTGGGCAGGTGGGAGGTCGCCTCGCCGCCGGAATCGCCGAGATCGCCGCCAATCACACACGGTGCGCGAACTGGAGCTCGCATTCTGGGCTGTTTCACGGGAAGCCGCCACCACCGGAAGGAAGAGGGAGGAGGCGCGAGCACGGGAAGCCAAGAACCAAGCCAGCTCGCCGCCGGACGCGCCCCCACGCGCCGGCGAAAGTCGCGGCTGGGAGAGAGTGTCACGAGAGAGAGAGAACCTTCAGGAGAGAGGAGAGAGAAAGTGAGGAAAAAAGTCTGACTTTGCCTTTTTAAAAACAACTTTTTCAAAATTACAAGTTTGCCCCTCTCTTCGCACGTCCGTAACTTCCAAACCGTAACTCCGTTAGACACGTGCTACGCGTCTACGAACTCGTGAGAACAAGAACTTTCCAACGAACCCAAAGTCAACACGAAAAGTCCTCCCAAACAAAAAGTCAACTTTTGCCCCCTTTAAAATCAAACTTAAATTTCGAAAACCTCCCAAAACGTTTTACTTTTCAAATGAAAACCCGAAACCTTTAAAAAGCTTTTCAAAACCACTTTGGAAGGTGCGGGGTGTTACACTACATAAGCAGACGAAATAGTTTCATCGAAAAAGAAACTTTAAGCGATGAAAACTATTTTCGTCGCCTCAAATATCTTAGGCGACGAAACACTTCCGTCGTATAAAATTTTCGCCAACGAAATATGTTCGTTGCCTAAACTCTAGCCAACAAAAGAATTTCGTCACCTAAACTTTTAGGAGACAAAAGTGTTTGTCGCCCCATACTAAAAAATATAATTTTTTTATTTTATTTGTAAAATTTATTTTTCGGAGACCAAGGGTTTCGTTGCCTAAACGTTTATACGACTAAATATTTCATCGCTCAACATTAATAAATATAATTTTTTTATTATTTGTATAATTGTGAGCTTAGGAGACGAAATCATTTGTCACCTAAACATTTAGATTGGTCGCCTAAACTTTTAGGAGACGAATGTTCGTCGCCTTAACATTAGGAATTTTTTTTTATATTTTAACTGTACAATTTTTTGAATATTATTTTGTAATTTTGTATATTAATGTTCGAAGATAATATAATTTTTACCAAAATCTTATATACATATTTTACCAAAATATACAAATTAAAAAGAAAACATTATAAACAATTAACTTGATGTATGTATAATATATCATACATTTTGTATAATATTTACCAAAATCATACATATGGTTTACATATTTACCAAAATATACAACTTGATATTCAATATATAAAAAAATGTATATGCTAAACTACAAAAGTTAAACCTATAAGAGAAGAATAAAAAAAACTATTCTAAATGTATGCATGTGCAACTCCATGAACATCATCACCCCTTCATCTCCGTCATGCTAAGAAGTATATGGTTGCACCAAAGCCAAAAAAGCTTCTCAACGCAGCAGGGCTACCATTAGCAGCAGTTAAGAGTTGTCTGATAGAGTTGCTCACCATTCCATGAGCCTCACCCTTAGCAACACCTACATTTAAGATTATCAAAACCAACAGAATCAACAACAAAAACAATAACATACACCCACTACAACAAATCTTAGCAACAGTCACCTTTTTTCTAAACTAATATTGAAGCCATTGCTATTCGATTTATTTTGGGTCAAAATATACTGTTTAAACTTTGACTCCCTTTTTCAACGCCAAAACCATTGCTTAATAAGTAACCAAATCTGCCTCCATTGCTATTTCCGTTTCATGAACTCTAATGCAACAGATAACCCCATAAGTTGAAAGGCAACCCACCTATTTAGCTATCCCATAAGGAGAAGGTTATATACAATTGTCGACAGCAACAACTCCCATGCCATCGCCACGCCATTGCAGCCACCAAGGTCGAATCCGTTGTCGCCTACACCAACAGTAATATTGGGGCTCAGCACTTCCTCCAACCTCCATCAAATTGGAACCCCCAATCGACCTCCTCTGTAGCTGGATTGCTTGGGTATTACAGTTTAATTAATTGAAGTTTACCAATGGTCTTGCTGGTGACTGAATTTTACTAATTGAAGGTAATATTCTCATCTCTTGGGACTAGTATGCCTGATTAGATGATGGGTATTTTCATGCATATGGGTGTCTATATTGCAGGGGTTAGTTTTTCATTTATACAGCTCTCCTTTTATTATTCTTACTGCTACTCTTAGTCCTCCCATTAACTACGGCCAAGACTCCGCCTCTATATCCTATGCCCTGTATTTGTCAATTAAAATCATTGATTGCTTGTGGTGATTGTTGTTCCTTTGTTTGTGTTATACAAATTTCCTTTCTTTCAGGTGTGCTGGCAGGCAAGGGAGTACGAGGACTAGAGTCCAACCTAAAGGTCATTTGGAACCTCTGATGCTCGTGGGTTAATAAGGAACCATGATATTGGAATGCAAATTCTGCACTAAACAACCCATACAGCTGATGTGAGTTACTTAAAACCTCACTTTTTTCAATCATATAATTTTTGGGGTGCATTATGTGTATAGACCCATTGAGCTTGACAAATATGAAATTGTGATCCTACATTTTATCTTCTGCGGTGTGAATTCTATTTAGCACTATTACTTGAAATTTGATATACATATATGTCATATCCAATATGCAAGTGTAGCCAATTTTTAGATATTTAGTGACTTTGATGAGTTTTGATATATATGAGTCTTATGTGGGCCAAATCCACATCCTAGATTGAGGTTAATTCACTTAATTTTTGCTGAATTTCATGTGAATGATTAACATGACATGAACATGCCACTTGCCAATTCATCATTCCTGTAGTTTTGCAACACCCATGTGCAGTCATTGTTACTCTAATGACAAAATGTTCTATCAGTCTTAATAAAATTTTCTGTTTTCATCTATATTTAATTAACAAGTACAGTAGGCAACTCATAATTAAATATTCAGTTGGATAAGTTTTGTTGCTTTAAATTAGTGTGGGTTAGAGGCAACTTTTAATACTGTTTATTTCCTTTACAACTAGCATATATTAGTAGTTGAAGTGGTTATTTTTTGCGAGCCTCTTTTCCAAATGGAACTATCGTAAAAACTTTAAAACATATAAATTTACTTGCTCTCTGCACTATCCTACTACCACTTAGAAGCTTGTACGATGCCAGATATCATAGATAAGAGTTAGGTTCGACTGGATAGAAATACTGATGAGTACTAGACTAGCTTGTGTAATTTTTTGGATCACAGTTTCAAGCATGTTGCAATTAGTAACAAAGTTAAGTGTCCATGTCGATTGTGCTACAATCATTTTTGGAGGAATCGAACTGAGATTTTCTCTCATCTGATAGTTGATGGTATGGACACTCGTTAAATGGATTTGCCATGGACAAATCATAGGGAAACCATTTCCAATCAAATAATCCATCTTCAAGACCAGAATGAGTTAAGTCCAAAAGATGAGGACCATATTCCACTTGACATGCACTGCTTGCTGGATGACCTTTTCGTGAATGCCAATAGCCATATTGGTGAAGACAACAGTACCAATCCACCATCTAAAGCTGGTTGCACAGTTGAAGCTGAGAGGTTTTTTAACTTTGTACGGGACGCTGATTCCCCACTTTGGCCAAGCTGTGAGACCATGAAGAAACTCCAATTCATTGAGGAGCTTTACCATATCAAGTGCTTGCATGGGTGGAAATCCACCATCTAAAGCTGGTTGCACAGTTGAAGCTAAGAGGTTTTTTAACTTTGTACGGGACGGTGATTCCCCACTTTGGCCAAGCTGTGAGACCATGAAGAAACTCCAATTCATTGTGGAGCTTTACCATATCAAGTGCTTGCATGGGTGGACTGATAGAGGTGTTTCAGACCTACTATCCCTACTGAAGTGATCATTCCCTAAAGGTGAGACTCTGCCAGCCACTTTCTACCACGCTAGAAAGCTTATAAGTGATCTCGGGTTGTCATATGTGAAGATAGATGCTTGCCGAAATGATTGTATGTTATTTTTCAAGGAACGTGCGTCTGATGTTGTTTGTAAAGAGTGTGGTGTAGATCGATACATAGAAGAAAGGAGTTTAAATGGTCATAAAGTTGCAGCCAAGGTGTTACGGTACTTTTCACTCATGCCTAGGTTGTAAAGGCTTTTTATGTCCAGGCACACAGCAGACCATGTGAGCTAGCATGCCACAAGTCGTGTCAATGACGGGGTAATGAGACATCCAGCTGATTCACCTGCTTGGAAGAGCTTAGACACTCGATATCCTGAATTCGCAAGTGACCCAAGAAATGTTAGATTGGGTCTTGCCAGTGATGATTTCAATCCTTTTGGGCATATGAGCAGTTCACACAGTACATGGCCCATTGATATGTCAATTTACAACCTCCCCCCATGGATGTGCATGAAAAAGCCAAATTTGTTTTTGTCACTTCTTATTCCAGGGCCCAAGGCTCCGGGAAATGACATAGATATATACTTAGAGCCATTGGTGGAAGAGCTTGGTAAACTATGGGATAACGGTGTTCGAACTTATGACGTTTCCAAATCCCAAAGCTTTAATATGCGGGCTGCGTTGTTATGGACGATTAATGATTTTCCCGCCTATGCCAATTTATTAAGGTTGAGCACCAAAGGAAAATTTGCATGTCCACATTGCCATGTACATACTGAGTCTCAGTTCTTGTCTAGGGGTCACAAGCATTGTTATTTGGGTCATCGTCGGTTTCTTCCTACAAACCACCGTTTCCGAGGGGAGAGAAATGCATTTAATGGGAAAACTGAACATAGGACAGCCCCAGTTCCTGCAACAGGCTCTGAATGTTTGGATGAATTATCCACTATTTCCTTCAGTTTTGGGAAAAGGCAAAGAATATCAGTTTCCCGAAAACAATTGAGTGATGGAACTTTGGTTGAGTATTCGGGTCCTTGGAAAAAGCAAAGTATTTTTTCAAGTTACCCTATTGGAAATACAATCTTCTCCGGCATAATTTAGATGTCATGCACATCGAAAAAAATGTATTGAAAATTGAGATTAACTTTATTTTTTTGTAAGTTGAATGAAGAAGTAGCCATAATAGGTTGATTAGGCTTGTGGGAACCCTTCTTGGCTTAGAAGGAAAAAATAAGGACACGATCAATGCTAGAGCAGACTTAGAGTTGCTACAGTTGAAGTCCAACCTTCATCCAATAAGACGTGGTAGTAAAACTGATTTGCCTCCTGCTGCCTTCACATTGAATAAGCAAGAGAAGGAGATGTTTTGTCAGGTTTTGAAGACGGTTAAGATCCCTGATGGCTATTCTTCCAACATTGCAAGATGTATATCGGTCAAGGAAAGGAAAATCATGGGTCTGAAGAGTCATGACTGTCACGTTCTATTACAGCACTTGGTCCTATTAGACGAGTTTTGCCAAAAGGGGTGACTTCAATAATCCTTGAGCTATGTAGCTTTTTCAAAAACATATGTGCCAAGTCATCCACCAAATATGACTTCCTTGCTCTGCATTCGCGCATCACTTTAACATTATGTCAATTGGAGCGTATCATGCCACATGCATTTTTCGACATCATGATGCATTTACAAATCCACCTTGCTAGTGAAGCTACTATTGGGGGGCCTATACAGTACAGGTGGATGTATCCAATCGAACGGGAATGCAAACTTTTCACTTTGATCCCAATATTCAATATGAATAATCCTGCTATACAATTTACACTTACAATTGCATAATATTTTTCCAGTTACCTGCTTACATTAAAGAATTATGTTCGGAACAAGAGTAGGCCTGAAGGTAGCATAGCTGAGGGTTATCTTGTTGATGAGTGTTTATCATTTTGCTTTATGTACTTAAAAGAAGTAGACACACGTCGCAACCGTGTTGGTAGAAACACTTATGATGATGAGAACGTGGTGCATGAAGGGTTTGCCATATTTCATGGCCAAGGTGAAAGCAGGGGTACGGGGGCAACATTTTATATGGACCATGCCTTGTGGGAGCGCACCCATCGTTACATATTGTTTAATTGTTGCGAAGTTGACTCATATGTGAGGTAGCATCAGTCTCTGTCAAAGCTTCAAATTGTGTACTTATAACTTAAGGCTTTTATTTAACTTATTTGACTCTGCCATGTCCAGAGAACACTGAACTGCCGTCCGTGCTTCAAGACCTCGACGTCAAACACAATATGAAGCCGATTGCCAGGCAGATAACACTTTTACCACACATTTCAAACACCGTGTATGTCTTATCAAACTTGGTTTTAATGTATTACAATTCTTACTTGTTGTTGATCATTATTTGACTTTGCCATGTCCAGAGAACACTGAACTGTCGTCCGTGCTTCAAGACCTCGACGTCAAACACAATATGAAGCCGATTGCCAGGCAGATAACACTTTTACCACACATTTCAAACACCGTGTATGTCTTATCAAACTTGCTTTTAATGTATTACAATTCTTACTTGTTGTTGATCTATAATACTGTCTTTTGGTTATTGTTTAGATTCAAGAGATGTTGGATAGGGGTGATGAAATCCCTTCAGACTTAGTTGCACTCTCAGTGGGTCCAAGTCAGTGGGCCACTAGGTTTAAAAGCTTTATTGTCAATGGTTTTCGATTTCGAATTAAGGAGGTTGATGTGCGTAAGAAGAACCAAAATAATGGTGTTTTTGTGGTGGCTAAAACTAATAGTTATGCTTGTGCTCGGGACCGCAATCCTCAAGTATGACCTGTTGGATATTACGGTGTGTTAACTGACATTATAGAGCTACATTATCATAACGGGGGAGAGGTCGTGTTATTTGATTGTGAGTGGTTTGACTCGACAACTGGGGTGAAAACTGATGAATTCGGCTTCAAATTGGTCAACTTTTCTAAGCTTATGGGAACTACAGACACATTTGTTACCGCCTATAATGCTTTGCAAGTATTTTACGTACCTGATCCAATTGATAGCATTTGGCAAGTGGCCGTTAAAACTCAGCCGCGTGACATGTATGACATGAATACCGTCAACACCAGAGACATATGTGATGACCAAAGATTGGATGTGGGTGTTCAAGAATCAACAATTCAACCCCGAGCTGACATTGAGGGCACAACCATTAATCGTCCTTTAACCCCATCCCCTGCCACTTTATGAACATGCAATGGATCGGATGTACCAATTGATAAGACTTCAGCTGATTCATTTGAAAGGATCCTCATTGAGGGCACAACCATTGATCGTCCTTTAACCCCATCCCCTGCCACTTTATGAACATGCAATGGATCGGATGTACCAATTTATAAGACTTCAGCTGATTCATTTGAAAGGATCCTCAGGTATATTAAGGTACTCAGGTCAACTTTTCTAAGTTTCTGCATGTAGCATGGCTACTGTATTGAAGCAATCCTAGTTTGTTTTGTTTGTTAGTGTCGCATGTATTTTAGTTAGTTGGGTGGCTGTTAGAAGACCTTTCGCCATGAATAGCCACCTATTTTGATGTACAACATGTAGTTAAGGCAATGTAGCCTTAAACTCTTTGTAAATTTTCATGGTCTTACTAGCAGAATAATAAAGAAAGCCTTATTTTAATTTCTCTTTGATGTTCTCTCTGCGTCTGTTTGGTTCCTACAACATTGAAGTGTTGCAGTGGCCAATTCTCACCTATGACTATGGTAAGAATCTCTTTTTAAATATCCCTTATTCTATATTTGCACCACCAACACTATATATATATTGGTTCTTAAACTCAGTCAATGACTTTATACAAGTATTTTGCTCAACTAGAATTTTTTTATTGTGTTCTTGGTACATGTGTTGAGGATATATGTTCAAGTTTTGGGGCTAAAGTTTGTCCCATACCAATCTCCTTGATATCGACTTCGTTCTTCAACTTGACTGACCTGATATGCCCATATACCTGAGATTAATATTTCTACTGTGAAATAGCATTTGTTTATCTGGTCTTTGTTGGTATATGCTCATACCCAGGTATGTGAATTGAAAAGCTCTATAATTTTTCAATTTCATATATATGTACTTAGCTTCCACTTTTATTATTGATTGGTCAATTCATATAGATTAGCTCTCGATCTATCTGGTTGTGCTTCTCTAGATTAAACAAAAAGTCAATGAATAATTGTGCTTGCACTTTGCAGGGTCCAAATATGGACTCTAATGATCGATCATGCTTTTACATTTTTGGACTTTTGCAATGGAATCTATGTGAATGTGTGATTTCTATTATTATGGTTTTTTTTAGTAAATTAGAAAAATCTCCAAATTCATTTGTCTTACAACCCAAATCATTATTTTTTCTTTTGTTAACACCTCTGACCATCTACCAATTCATTCCACTTTTCATTTTAGATTTTTTGGTTCATAATTACTATGACCTAGTTGCAGTCGTCCATGAGATGAGATGGGATTATAAGAAGTTTAATTAATAAGCATGTAGAGCTACTAAGCAGTAGGTAGACACCCTTAAGACCAGGGCTCTCATCTCATCTCTAATTAATCTGAGTGTGAGTCTGAGTCTGCATCTGAGGGTCAAACTCCATGATTGTTGTTTCATGTCCAATTAATTTATGCAATGTCTCCTCTCACATGCCTATATGCTCTTTCTCTCACACCCACCATTGTCTACAACAAGACTTTGACATAGAAAGATTCGTGAACTTGCTTCAAAGAAAAAGAACTTAAATTGGATTAATGCAAGGGGTTTTACTGGCATATAAGGAGTGCTAATTGGTTTATTTCTGCAAAAGCATGCTGCCCTTTTGCGTGTTTGCTTATATGGATTACTTGATTGATTAAAGTGTATACTTATTGCAAACATAATAATTTCCCATTTTGGGATGGCTGATTGAACTCATCTGATGGTTATATGTTTCATATTTTGAATGGATTCTTGTTGTATATGAAGTTCAAGATCATAGATTCCATGGTCTGATTTGTGCGTGACTTAGACTATTTTGCATATATTAATTATGGAGTCTTACCTTGGTTTGATTTGTTATCTTTAAATGTAGTTTTAGTTTTATTTCACGTGCACACACTTTTGGGGCAGAATCTCTTTTGTACTTAGCACATGGCTAAACAGCAGGCCAAGAATCTCCCTTTCTCTGTACTCTTCCATTCCATGGTATATTATTGTAGTGGTAAGAGTGTTAGACATTGACAGGAGATTCTTTTCACACAACTTTTGGAGCAAAATATTCCATCACTTTTGTTGCATTGTTGACTAGTCTGTATTGCACTCAATTGTGGGTAGGAAAACCACTCAAGGCAGGGAAATAATTTTTCTACAAAAACCATTTGGCACCTTCTACCCCAAATGCATTATCTACCTATGCATCCTTGGTCTTAAAAAATAAAGACTACATCAGTTATAGCAGTAGGCACTTCAATTTTGTGGTGCAGGAGAAGGCATGCCTAGAAGAAGACACATTAGGAAGCCTATTAATCAAAATGCATACTGTCAGCTTTGGTTCAAAGATCCCCAATATGAACTGCCTCCAGGAGATGCCTATTCACAAACAGACTCCAATGTCCCAACCCCCCACCAGCCAATGGATTTTGTTAACACTTGTGTTAACATTTGGGTTCTTATGAATCAATTTACAGCAAGTCGTCCCCTCAATGGACATGGTGAGTTAAATATTTCTACGGTGAACCTTAATTCTTTGGATACTAATTTGAGTAACAGGAGGTTAGCACAACAAATACTAGTGTTGCTCCCTAAGGTACTAGAAACATGGTGAGTGTTTCTAATGATGCAAGAGCAGTCACTGAGAGCATACATGATGAAGTAGAAGGCAACCCAAAAGTGGTAGACCAAGCAGCACACTATGCAATGAATTGTGAGGGTATGTATGCACCAGATACATATAAGAATTTGAGCTCAGATGAATATGGCATGAACTGGTCAACATGATCGTGGAGAGCTTAAGGTTGCATCTCACTGTTGGGCAGTGATTACCTAGATAGCGCTTGGATGATTTGAACTTGTATTGTTATTGGTAGAATACGAAAATGTGAATATTATTTTCAAATATTTTATTTTCGAAGGCATTGGGGATTATTGGTAAAATTAAATTAGCCATACTATATATGTCTGCTACTAGGAAGCATGGTCAAAAATATCTGAATGTTTGTTAGACCAAGTTGTACCTATTTTCCTCTCAGTGGGAAAATTTTCCTTTAGCATGTAGTGTTTGTCGAGTTTATATAAATTGGAAGGATGTTAAGAATGTGTTGGTGTTACAATTAATGAATGTTTATTGTTTAAAAAATTGTCCTTACGCTCCAAAATGCAATATATGCAGTACAGTGGTTGGATACTTGCAACAAGGAGGCCTTGTGAGAGGAAGAAATATACTAATATTTGCAAATACATATATTGACACGCCCCGACCCTCGGGGTGCCTAAAAACTGTTTCCTGTTTCCTGAAATTAATTCCTGAAGCTGTGGACCCATTTTCTGAAACTGTGAGCCATGAATAATAAAATAATTTACTGAAATAACTGTAACTTTACAAAAGCACGTTTATAAAAATAAGCTGTAAAACTTTTTATACGAAAATAAAATCGTAAAATAACTTTAAAAACACTGCTGGTCCCACTGCCTCGTCTTTTCTCCACTGCCTCCTCAGCTTGCTTAACCTGCAAAATCAAACCCGCGACCACACGAAAAGACTAAACTACCCTTCGTGTCCTTCGTGGCTCCTTTGCTCGGATTCTAAAATCCGGCAGCATAACGGCATCGGGGGTACAAATTCCCAAGCCGAGCATACCCACAAGCTCGGGTGGTTGGCCAGAGGCCGAAAACCAAGGAAACAGCCGCTGGAACCGTCACACGCGGCGAAACCCACAGCGGTCAACGGGCGGTCAACTAGGTCGACGGCCAAAAGTGGCCAGAAACTGACGAAAACTGGCCGGAAAGCCGGCGGCACACCCACTCTCAATTCGCCGTCCACGGCGGTCCAACGGTGCAATCGAACCCACCAACAAGCTGGGCTCGACGAGGGGAGAAGATCTGGGCGGTCGCTGGGCCTCGTCGTCGCCGGAAACGGCGAGATCGCCGACGGTGACGCCAACTGTGCACACGTGAAATCTCTCGTTCTGGACTGTTCCACGGGAAACCACCACCACCGGAGGGAAGAAGGAGGCGACGCGAGCACGGCGAGCCAAAAACCAGGCCGGCCCACTGCCGGACACGCCCCCACGCGCCGGCGAAAGGCGCGGCTGGGCTGAGTGTCGCGCGAGAGAGAGAGAGAAGGGTCGGGAGTGAGGAGAGAGAAATCTGGGGCATTCTTGGGTTTCTGTGCCTTTTTAAAATCACCTTTTTCAAAATTATTAATGTGTCCTTCTCTTCACACGTCCGTAACTTTCAAACCGTAGCTCCGTTCGACGCGTGCTACGTGTCTACGAACTCGTGAGGACGAGACCTTTCCAACGAACCCAAAGTCAACGCGAAAACACCTCCCGAACAAAAAGTCAACTTTTACCCCCTTTTTAAAAGTCAAACTTTAAAAATTTGAAAAAAACGTCCAAAACGCTTTACTTTCCAAATTAAAATCCCGAAAACTTTTAAAAAGCTTTTCAAAACCACTTTTGAAAGGTGCAGGGCGTTACATATATATATATATGGGAAAAGATTTTATGCCATACTCCTATGTGCCAAAATATAATAATACCCACGGGCATTTTTTGTTTTTTTTTTTGTTTTTGTAATTATACACCATCTATTTTTAAAATGAAACTAATATATATTTATTGAAAGATTATCGATCTTATCCAACCCAAATTTAATGGTCTTAATTAATTTATATATAATTAAATGGGTTAATTACAATTATATACCTCAACTTTTGGTCCATTTACTCTTTGGTACTCAATTTTCAAAAATTGGCACTAAGGTACCCCAACTACAAATAAGTAGTACTAAGGTACCTCCTTTAGTTTTTCGTCTACCAGACTGTTAACTGCTGACATGGCACCCTGGATGTGCGCCATGTGTCACCTTTTTTATTTTATTTTTGAATTTTTTGAATTTTCCTATTTTGCAAACTTTGAAAATTAATTAAAAATGGTTCCAAACTTAAAAAAATACACGGAAAATTCCTACGGACTAATTTACTATAAAATCAAATTACCTATTTGACCTTAGAGAGTTTCCAAAAATTTTGAAACTCCAAATTTTATGAAAACACTCAAAGGGAAATTTTTTTTGCAATTTAATCAAAAATAGCTCCGAACTCAGAAAAATACACGGAAAATTCCTAAAGACTAGTCTTGACTATACTAATTTAATATGAGGTATAATTACCAATTTGCCCTCTGAGAGTCTTCAGAAAATTTGGGAAGTCCAAAATTTTTTAAAATACTAAGAAGGAAATTCTTTTTGTATTTTAATTAAAAATAGCTTCAAACTCAAAAAAATATATGAATATTTCCTACGGACTCACCTTTAGTTGTACTAATTTACTATGAGATCAAATAACCAATTTGCCATTTGAGAGTTTGTGGAAAATTTGGGAAGTCCAAATTTATTGCAAACACTCGGAGGGTTCAAATTTTTGTATCTTAATTAAAAATAGCTCTGAACTCAAAAAAATAAAAGGAAAAATTCTTACGAACTCATCTTGACTAATATTAATTTACTATGGGGTCAAATTACCAAATTCCTCTTTGATTTTTTCAGAAAATTTGGAAAGTCCAAATTTATTTCTAGAAAATTAAATACTCTATTTGGAAATTCATAGGATAATCTCCTGAATTCCAAAAATATAAGGTCTGCATCATTAATCCTCTAAACACGAACACTACTTTTCTTGTGAACACTTTCTACCCAAAAGACCTCTCGGTCATAGAGGAAAATAAATTCTAGAAATAAATTTGGGCAAAATTTTCTAGAAACTATCAAAGGGTAAACTGGTAATTTGACCTTATAGTAAATTAGTATTATTCAAGAGGAGTTTGTATATATATTTTCTGGAAACTCTCACTGGGCAAATTGATAATTTGATTTTATAGTAAATTAGTACTAGTCAAGATGAGTCTGTAGGAATTTTCCGTATTTTTTTCTGAGTTCGAAACTATTTTTAATTAATTTTCAAGTTTATAAAAATAGGAAAATTCAAAAAAATCAAAAATAAAATTAAAAAGGTGACACGTGGCACACATCCAAGGTGCCACATCAGCAGTTGACGGCCTGGTAGATGGAAAACTAACGAAGGTACCTTAGTGCTGCTTATTCGTAGTTGGGGTACCTTAGCGCCAGTTTTTGAAGATCGAGTACCGAAGAGTAAATGGCCCAAAGTTGAAGTATATAATTGCAATTAAGCCTAATTAAATCATACACATCATTCTTTTTATTTTTTTATTTTTTTTTGCAATTAACCCTCACCCTTGCTAGAACCTGATCTAACCATTATTTTATATATTTTTATACTATTCTTCTTCGATTCCTGTTCAGTGTTAAAGTGAATTTAATTTAGTCTAACTTAGTTTTTTGTTTTTTTAGGTTGAAGAGAAAAGAAAAGAAGACAAAGCAAAAAGGGAAACTCTTAATATTTTCGAAGAAGAAATTTCTAGGCAAATCAGCCTAGTGCTCGGATTAAACTGCACCTCCTCGGAGCAAACAGCATGATGAACCTTATACCGCTGGAAAGATACAGATGTCAGCTTCTTGTAGAACTTTATGGATCACAATTTGCATTTTTCTAGGAAAAGTTATGGCTATTTGAGTACAGATAGGTCAGGAATGTGGTTTGTGCGCAGATTAGCAAAGTTATATGTTTGAATCATAAAACTTGGAGTTCAAGTGATGGTCAGCGAACACATCGAATGTCTAAAAGATTCCGAGTGATGTTCAGAATTGTTTTTAATTTCAAGTTGTATTTATTGTTTATTTTTGTTAGATCAAATTGAAGAATTTAAGTTCTTGAGTTAGATTAAAAATTCTTCGTGAATACGACAACCCTTTTTCATATACTATATTACATCCACACTATATACTTGCAAGATATCGAACATAACCTATATCCTAAACTAAATAACTGGATAAAGTGTTTTCTTTTTTATCTTAATCTAAATGTGAATCTCAATTCCTCGTTCTCCCATAGATATATTGTTTTTGGAGAACAACTCGTGGAATATGAACCCGTCACAAATATGTACCCTTCAATTAAGTGGTGGAAGCAGTGCTGAGCACTGGACAACCCGCTCGGCTCTAAAAAAAAGTTACGGTCGAGTGCTCGGTACCAATACTAGGCGTTCGGCGAAGGAAATCCATAAAATAAATTAAAAAAAGAGTAGCCAAACACGTCTGCCGTAGATGATAACTATATATATATAATCCGACCCACGGGCCTTAACAAACCGAAATAAAGTAAAGGCAAACATAAATAAAATAGTCCTAAACTTTTAATATTGTTTTGAGGCCCTAAATGACCCTGGATGCCCGACTAGTAGAAATAAAAATTTCAATTTTCTTGAATTTCCACATTCCAACTACTCTTTAAACCTCTTTGCCATCGGTTATACATCATGTAGTTGGATAAATGTGCACAAATATTGGAATGAAATATCTATTGTTGATTAGCCATTTCAAATATTTAGTATCTACCTATGAGGCAAGCTAGGCAAAGCTTGAGATATATGGGAACACGTATATATGGCTTGATTGAGGATATACCATGGGCTGATTAGTTACATATTTATGGACTAATAATTTCAATGCCACAATATATATTTGAAAGGCAAAATCCAAGTGGACTACCATACCCATATATTGCCGCTTGAATTTATGTAATTGCCACTATTTCTAATCATGGCCTATATGCCTAGTCTGTTAGGAACTGACTGGGTTCTGCCAGTCTTGCTAGCCCAGTGTAGAAAAGCCAACTCCTCACCTACATGTCCATTGGGATTGAAATATTAGTGCAAATGAGAGGGAAAAAAAATAATTTCCCGCCTGTATTGTTGGCTGCCTTACAACTACAACTTGTCACGCAACCTCACAAAGTGATTGGCTTCATGCGTTGTCAACTATTACCAACTTCAAGAATAGTTGATTTGAGGGCTCTTGACCTTTTTATACTCAAAGATGGAAGAGAGATAAGCATTTCACACAGGCTGTGACATCCTAGTTCTCTCAAAAAGTTTACTAATTGAAAGCGATGTCGAGAAGGAGACTAAGAGTGAGAGTAAAGAGCACCACATTTCCAAGCACTCCAACAGGTTTGTCATCTCTTCTTATGAAACATCCAATTTGTGAATCTGCTTGAATTAGTGTTTGAGAAGGTCACAGACCATTTTTGAAGTCTAAAACAAATGACAGATGAAGGATAAAATAGGGTGTTAGACATCCCATATTTTTACCATGATAAACTACTTTTCATATGGGATTGTTTGTGATATTGTGAAAACCGACACACCTTGTTAATTAAACATATGCAATTGCATTATGTTAACTATGATTTTGGTTTGTATGTTGTAAGGTTTAGCAAGCATGGCTCACATACAGGACAAAGGGATTGAGGATATTGACCTTGGATCAGAGACTCAAGAGGAGGTCCATATGGAAGGCAATACTATTAATGAGCCAATAGTGGATGAGACTCAACCAGCTATTATCCCTCATGCTCCTATTGCTCTAACCAATATCAATGAAGAACTCCCACAGGGGGATGTTGTGCATATCGCAAATGAACCTCATGTTGTCCTGGGACAGGTAGTTGACATCCGAGTACGCAGGGGAAGGAATAGACCAAACTGGGGTTTAGAAATGCCAGAGCTGATCAGGTTCAACAATTTCGATCAAGCGGTTGCTCCCTCCAAGACAGTAGCAAGATTTTCTAGGTTCCTTGGCCAATTGGCAATTGATAGAACCCTGTTTCCAATCAATGTGCTTGATTGGAGGAAGTTTCGAGGGTGTGAAAAGGACCGAGCTTGGGGGAAGATTGAGGTATACATTTTCTTATTCCTTAAAAATGTTAGTGAATAGATGGCATGAAGTTCTAATTTTCTATAATCCACAAATTATATAAACTTGATGGAAGGTATAATAATGTGTAAAATAAAATGTTTTACAAGGTAACCATTGACTGGTCTGAGGAGAGGACTTATGCATTGAAGCAAAGGATACGCTATGTTGTTGAGGCTAAAATGAATGAGCGGTGGAAGCACCATAAGTGCTTGCTGCGCAAGGATTGGTATAAACCTTTCATAAACATGAATAGGAGGTTTGTATGTGGGGATCCCCATGTGGATCGTCAACAATGGATTTAGCTAGTTCACCATTGGGATTCTCTGTCGGGACAGGTAAGATGATGCTTTCTGAAGTGTGTAATGATCACAATATGGATTTCAAAGTTAGCATTTCCTTTTACAACACTAGGGTAACTAATTTTATTAGGAACCAATTATTCACTTAGGGAATTTAGTTTGGGGTAGTGTAAATAAACAATTATGCCACTTTCCAATTTCTAGTTACCAGATACATGTCATATATCATTTGCATTTCAAAGATACCATCATTCAATTTTTAGTCAATAATCAAATATTAAAGTTATGTGAATGTTGTCAATTAGGAACGTGCTACAGTAAACTTGAACAACAGGGCCAAAATGAAGGTGATGCATACCTCTGGCACGAAGTCCTTTGCACAAATCCGAGATGAGTATGTAAGTGTTCCTAAACTTTGTGTGTATATCATGGCAATAAAGGCAGTCACTGACTATATTATTATTCAGGGCAATTAAATTAATATGTTGGGTCTGACAGTTAGATTATTAATTGTTACCATTATAACAAAATTTAAGACTATTTTATATGCATGTTTTCATAGGCACAAGACCACGGAGGGATAGAACCAAACAGAATTGAACTCTTCAGGATCACACATTTCAGGGCCAATGGAACTCCAGTGAACTCTACTGTGGGGGAAATTCATGTGAGTTCATTGGATACATTTAGTATCAATTTTAGCAATGTTATCAAATGTGGATTTTTCAGTGATAATAAATGAGCTTACAATTTTTCATTTCTCCTTTTCAATTGATGTATTATTAGTTTTTAAATAATGATGGTATTGGTCTGGCACTAACTCATTAATTCAATTTTAAAGCTTACTAACATAATAATCAACCTATGAAGCAAATTTTGTCAAAGGTCTATACCATCTGAAGGCATTTCATTTTTGTAAACTAATATTTTTTTAGTGGTTGTGTCATCAAGTGTTAAATATTGTATGTCATGTTCTCTATTTTCATGTATGTTGCAGGGTTATTTACTGATTAAAAACCAATTTTATTACTGATTGTTTAAGATAGCAAATTAGGTTGCTTATATGACATGGTTGTGTGTCAGCAACTTGAAGATTGTCTTTCGATATTTTTTTGCAGGCCGAACTGCAACAAAGGGTAAACCATTATGAACAGCGGCAAAGTCATCAATGGAGTTTTTGCAGCAGTCATGGGACCTGAGAGTAGCACTAGCGTGAAGGGATATGGGATTGGAGTGACCCCTGCTGACATTCCAGGAATGCACATTGAGCGATGTGGTGTGGCTGCGGAGTTACATGCCTTAAGGGAGTCATATGAGGTATTACAAAGGGAGGCTGCAAGATTGACGGTGGACCATCGAGAAGAGATGGAACACACTAGAATGCTAATGGACCAATACCGCTTAGAGGTTGAAAGGCTTCGACTAGTGCATAATGGAGAGATCATGCAATTCCAAAGGCAACAACTCCAAATGGATATACATTTCAATGGAAGAGTGTCTCATGCAGTTGACAATTACATCAGAGGGTCGTTGAGTGTCACCCCTTGCACTAGTGAATTCCCACCAGAAATTGTGATGGGGCCAAGCCTGCAAGCACCCTTAGCAAGTGCAAGTGTGACTTCCCCTGAAGCAGATCTTGCTGATGGTATTGCACAGCCCAGTACTACCCCAAGTCCACCTAGTGGCAATCAAAAAAGGAAATCAGTAGCATGTGAAGATGGCAACATAACTTCAACCAGTGGGAATGGAAGGCCAACTAACCTGTGAGTCTGTTGTTTAGAATGTCAGTCAGCTAGTTTATTACTTTATAGTATTAATTAGTATGATATCTCTAGTCAATCTCCATTTTTTGAAAGTTAGTTTGGGAACTTGCTAACTTATATTTGGAATGAGACCATAATATAAGTCATGCAAGTTTGGTTGGAGATTTTGGTAATGGTAGTATATATGGAGCAAGGGAAGTGCTATTGTTTTGATGGTGGTTGTATATTGGAGCAGGGGAAGTTCTTTATGGTTAAATGGATTGTTTTGAGTTTGTGGACGCGGATAAGGTGTAAATGTAAAAAAGCTAGCACTAGTAAATTGTAAAGCCCCTTGCACTAGTGATGCAAAGCAGCTAGCACTAGTATTGTAAAGCAGCTAGCACTAGTATTGCACCAGAGGTGTGTTGTAAAGGATGATCTCTATGTTATATAGATTTATGATATATGTTATAATTGCTTTTGGATCTATTTGTGAATTTTGCTAGTGTATGAAGTGAATTGATGGATTATTGTCTTGATTTTAAATTGGGTAGCAACAAGCACATTTGGAAACCATGTTTTAAGAAAACGCTGAATCCATATTTCTTAAGCAACTGCAGTTTCAAACTAATATATATGTATATGTTTACTACAACTAATATATATAAAGTAGTTGGTTTAATGCAACTAATATGAAATGCATTCAAATGTGTGGCTGATTGCAAATAAATAAATGTTAGCAACCTTTAGGACAGATTGGTGTAGGTGCCAACCCTCTGCACAAAGGTTGCTGTAGGAGTGAGCTATCAACATATTCTATCATTTTATATTCAAACCAATAAGCCACCTAATTTGAAATTGTAGCTTCAGATTAGCACCTACTGACTATATTTGGTTGCTATTGTGGCTGTCAACTCAATGATCAGATTTCAAAAACTCAGCCCCCATACCAAAACAGGTGGTGCAGAAGGGCAAATGTGACCCCAACCCCTACATCCTTTCCCCTAAGTGTTGCTGCATAGTTGCTACACAGATAAGCAACTCTAAATGGTTGCTGAATGGCCAATAGAGCTAGGAAAAAAAAGGTTGGAGTTGCCAAGATTTATTGTAGTGACCATATGATAAAGGGTGGTGTGATGCCAAGATTATCAAATCAAAATAGGAATTTTATATGAATTTTATACCTCAGATTTCTTCATCTTGGAGGACACATCCCTGTTGTTCGTTGACCACATAAGGGTCAGTAGGGTCAGCGCAAACTCGTCCAAAACTTGGCTCATCACTAGGTAATAAAATAAATGAAAAATAAAGGAAGCTCATTCCTAAGTTTTTATACCAATGTTCAGATGTGAAGTCAATTATCTTCAACAGATTATTAACATGCCCATAATAAACGAATATTTATACATAAAGTAAACACACATACACACACAGCGATAGAGATAGGGAAAGAGGTACACACACAGCCCATAAATTAGAAAGCAGTCTTCTTCTACTTGTTTCATGTTTTTTCCCTTCTGGGCTAAGCACTAAATAGAAAGCATTCAGGCAAATGAATATTCAACCAAGTAGCCACATCAATGTAAGCCCATACTTTATAATTGTTATATACTTCAAGTAAATTTACATTTTGTGCTTTTAATGGCGGTCATCTTTTTTACGCATGATAGCCATGTTATTACCTAATTAAATGGCATTCACCTTTTTGCTATAAGTGTGATACTGAATCAAAGCAAAACCTCCACGACAGCATGCAAGAATGACTAGTTTCATTTCACAAATTAGCATTGCCATAAAATGAAGGGATCAAAAGAGAACACACAAAAACACAAGATTATATTTAAATAAACAAACAGAAAACAAAGTACCCTTTGTTTTCTTAATTTTCTTGTTGGTGCGTTGAACCCAATTGGCATATCTGGACCACCCATCTTGCAATTTCGAAGGGCCTGCAACATCCAAATACGTCGTCAAATAGTCTGGGTCGTTCCCCCTCGAATACATAATGATCCTCCCTCAGATTTCACAATAAGTCAATCTTAAAAAGAAAAAGAAAAATTCTATAAAAAAAAAAAAAAACATCAAACTGACCCAATTGATTACCAAGACCGTAGCAAATAGTCTGGGTCACCACCAATTCACTGCTCTTTGATCTGAAATGGTAACAAAGTAGTGGTTGGGGATAGTGGAGGCATGTGATCTGTCAAGGTATCACAGTTGGTGTTAGAAGAATGCATTTCCAATAACCAATATTAATTCCAGACACCACTTGATACTCACGATCACGGTGATTGTACAAATGGGTCGGAGAAGAAGAAATTCACCATTTTGCTTTCTGGGTGTGTATGGTCTTTCTCTGTATTTGTGTCCCTGCGCATTAGGATTGTACTTGGTTTTGTATGGAACTTATCTTTGTGAAAAGAATTTGGGAATTTGTAAATTGTTGATAAATTGGAAGGAGAAAGAAAATGTTGTCAACAAACAAAATAATTCAGAACCACACAATCCCATTAATTCAATACAAAATAAAATGGAAAAGTCATACTTAAACTAGAATTCAGAGGATTATGAATTCAGAGTGAAAATAACCAAATGGGGGCACTAAAGAAAACTCAGAAAAGAGAAAGATGGAAGCACACAGAGAGAGAGAGAGAGAGAGATGAAGCAATAAAGTGAGATTTCTGCCCCCCAGAAAAAACAAAATACCATAAAACCGAAAGCACAGAAATAGTGGAGGCGTACGGTGGAGAAATAGTGGAGGCGTCGGCGCAGGGCGGGCCGGAGCGGGGCTTGGCGAGTCGGGGGAGGACGGGGAGGAGAGAACCAGGGGGTGGATGGGAACCTGCGGGAGGGAGAGAAAAGTGAACAAGGAAGTGAATAAAAAGAAAGTGAAATTTTGGTGAACCAGCTGAAGATTTAAGACGAAAGTGAAATTTTGGTGGGAATTTCAATTTTTGGTGAAATTTTTTGCGGGAGAGGGGAAGCAGCAGGCGGCTGGGGGAGAGAATTAAGGGTTTTGGCAATTGGGGTTTCGTTTGGGGTTGGGCAATTGGGGTTTCATTTGGGATTTGACTTAGATTTTGTTTAGGATTTTCCTTTAGTTATTTCAATTTATATAATATATTTTTTATATAAGCAAATATTTAAAAATATCCTAAATCCTAATACAAACTTTAGTTTAAGACTATAATACTATATGTGCCTATGTTATATGTTATATACTTATATATGTTACATATATAAACTAGGGAAAATATTACCTTTTCGCGCTTCTTTGCTGGTTGATATTCATTTTAATTGGGGCTGATTAAACACTGGGGCAAAATGTCGAAATTGCCCATTTAAACTGTCACATGATAGGCATGTGATCTGTTTTCGACGGCCGTTAGCTAAAAATTGACGGAAATCCCTTATTTGACTGTTAAGTGAAATTTAAGTCCTTCCCAATGTACTTTTGAATGAGGGGTCCTGATTTGACTCCGACACCATATGTGAGGTCCTTTTCATAATATTTTCCCTATAAACTATTGTATTATAGTCCTATAATATTATAAACTATAGAGTATATACTATCAAATATCTAAACTTTAGTCTTATACCCATGAACTATAAACTATAGTATTATGAACTACCTAGTATATACTATAGTCTTAGGGAGGCAATTTTTGCTTTCCATTTTTTTCCATTTGCATTCTTTATAATTTTTTAATTATTTTTCACATCATTTTATCTTTGGAAAGAAAAAGAGATAGGTAGGCTCGGCAGGCAAGGGAGAAAAAAAAGGAAGGAAAGGGAAAAGAAAAAAAGGAAAAAAAAGAGAGAGAGGCATGGGAAAAAAGAAAAGAAAGAAATAAGAAAAAGGATTTGGGTTTTGTTTTTGGGCTTGGTTTTAGAGTTTCATTTGAGATTTGGTTTGGCCTTTTGGTTTTGAGGTTTTCTTTAGTTACTTTTAAGAGTGATTTATAAGCCAGTCCAATTTTTTCTTATTTCTTAGACTAATACCTTAATACTTTTTTATTTTTGACTAAGATCCAAAAGTATTATCCAGATGTGTTTAATTTAAAAATTGTGTAATATTATCCTAAAATTAATGATATGTAAATCTTAATATTATCCTAGTATTATCATAATATTATTCTAATTGTATATTACTTTAATATTAAAATATTATATTATATATATATCCTAATTAATATTATCATATTATTTTATAATTAATTATGAGATTTAACTGTACCAAATGAACGATTGATTCTGGTTTGTAAATACATTTCAATTGTACCAATCAATCTGCCGGCTCTGGTTTGTCGGCTTTTATATTATGGTTTAGCTCTAGGATTTTGGGCTCCGCCCAAAATTTTAGAGCTAAACCCTAACATAATGCCTCTACTGAACCCATTTTATATACCCTAGGAGGGAATGAGGTGAAAAGATGGGATTTACCCTCAAAACTCAGAAAATGAAGTAACCCGAATAAATATATATATATATTTACAAATACTGAAAATCAGTATTTGTGTGATAGTATATGACAAGACCGACTCCGAATTCCACCCTGGAGCTCGGAGTGGTCCTGCGGGAATCCAATATCAAGAAAATTCTACCGAAAATTCGGCAGAACCTCCCATGAAATTGGACTAACCCTTTCTTGGAGAACCTGTGAAATCACTTCTAAACTCACAGCTCCTCTACCGCAACCAAAGGGCCTCTGACCCAAACAAGATTAAAACCAACTGATTAAGTATTCATTAGGTCACCAGAGCTGTGCTACAAGATTAGCTAAGGAAATAAAATTTACAAGGATAACTAAGCTCCTACAAGTTACAAAAGTTTAACTAGTTACCTTGACGTCTTTGGCTCGACCGTTCCACCGCTACAACTTGGGGGGAAATTTAAAACAACAATAAAGAGAAAACTAGTGAGATTACTCAGTGAGTGGACGAAGATAATAAGTGTTTAACTTAATTTATAAGAATCCATTTATTATAGCAAACTACAAAAATAATTTGGCACTAAGACCTCACGTCTCTCTTTAAAATCCCCCAGTTTTAAAGCATTTCGTAAAATCCCCTGGTGACTATAAATAAATCAGTATCTTAAAATTCACTTTGAGATTTTCGGGAAAATCTCAAAAACTAGTCAAGCTGACCAATATCAAAATGAAACTGAAAGTTTATAACCATTGAAAACTTTCTTACGAAACTGATATAATAATAAAAACTCCCACCCAAACAGTTACTCACCAAACTTGCCATACATGCGCAGGGCCCACGACCTGCCGTACGCATGCAGGGCCAATATCCTGCCGTACATGTGCAAAGCCATAGTCTGTCATACACATGCAGGGCCAATAAATCTGCCATACGTGCACGCAGGGTCACCCCCAAAGGGCTAGGCATCCCGACACACGGTCCAAAGCCTACAGGTGTGCCGTGATGGGTCCCAAAGACCTGTCTGATTGATAACCGGAAGAGATACTGAATAGGGTGGAGTGAAACCAAAAACTTCAGAAATTCTTTCCCAATATATAAAACATTTAACATTTCCCAAACTTTAAAAACAATAACCAATATTCATAAATCTCTTTCAATAAACCAATCCACCAGACATTCAAAACCACTATACACAAATCAAACCAAATACGCTAAGTTTCGAAATTAAATCCTTTTCAAGCATTAAATCTCAAATTATGCTCAAATAACAAATAACATTTATATCTAGATTTCATTAAAATATTTTCTAATTCTGAAATCCAAGCCACAACCTTTAATTAAAGAAATCAGGAGACAAATTAATTATAAAGTGAGTAAAACAATTTATAAAACAAGTGTCCACTCACAGAGATAGCCTAGCTTTGGTCTCCGGCTGGATCGTCTTGTGTCTCGGAAGTATCGCCTAAAATAAGAATGACAAGATGTTAGAATACTAATCAATTTAAGGTCATAAAAATAAAAGTACGCGTCCTAGGCATTTCGCTCCACAATCCTATATTTAAATCACAAACCCACTTGTTTATAAGATAGCCTAGCTTTGGTCTCCGGCTGGATCGTCTCGTGTCTCGGAAGTATCGCCTAAAATAAGAATGACAAGACGTTAGAATACTAATCAATTTAAGGTCATAAAAATAAAAGTACGCGTCCTAGGCATTTCGCTCCAAAATCCTATATTTAAATCACAAACCCACTTGTTTATCTTCTCGACTCATAATCCAATACTACTAGCTCCCTTTAATCTCATTAAATTTTCCCCAAACAACTTCCATTACTACATAACTCGACCGAGGGTCGTCCGAGTATCGTTTCGACAACCAATAAGTGTCCAATTTCACCCCAAAATCACCATTTCTCCAAATTTCTTCAATCTAACTATTCTAAACCTCAATAAATCGTTCCTAAGGGTGAAAATCACTCCCAATTGCAATTAAATCTCCATAAACACCTTAGATTTCTAGAAATCCCGAAATGGACATAGGCCCCAACTATCCAATTTCCAATTCCCTCGATATTTTCCCAAATTTCTCATTCTAGTCTTCGATTATAAGTTCTTAATGATGAAAATTACCCAAAACACCTCACAATATGTATTAATTTTGGAAACCCAAGCCAAACCCGAAATGAGCATAACCCCAAATTCCCTAACTTTCCAATTTCTCAAAATTCCTTAAAATTCCTCAATCTAACCTTCAATTGCTAATTCGTAGGAGTGATTATTGCTCAAACCAACCTCAAAATATCACCCAAAAAATCAGTTTCTAAAGGGACCCGAAATGGGTGTTAAATCCCAACTTCCATCTTCCACAATTTCTTAAATTTGGACAACCAATTTAGAGGGAAAGAAAAGCCCATAGAAGGAGGAAGAAAACTGTAAGACCCCGTACTTTTCCAAGGTTGTTTTGAAAAGCGTTTTAAAGGATTTTGGGTTTGTTTTTAAGAAGTAAAACATTTTGGGCGTTTTTCTAATTTTCAGTTTGATTTTAACTTGGAGCTAAAGTTGACTTTTTGTTCGAGTGAAGTTTTTGTGTTGACTTTGGGTTCGTTAGGAAGATCTCGTCCTCACGAGTGCGTAGACATGAAGCACGCGTCAAACGGAGCTACGGTTTGGAAGTTACGGACGTGTGAAGAGAGGGGCAAACTTGTAATTTTGGAAAAGTTGATTTTTTTTAAAACCCCCAAAAACCCAGATTTCCCCAGATTTCTCTCTCCTCTCTCCCGAAGCCTCTCTCTCGCAACTCTCTCTCCCAGCCGCCACTGTCACCGGCGCGTGGTGTCAGGACCCTCTCCAAATTTCACCCTGGAACTCGGAGTGATCCTGCGGGAATCCAATATCAAGGAAAATCCTACCGAAAATTCGGCAGAACCTCCCCTGAAATTGGACTAACCCTTTCTTCAAGAAGACCTGCAAAAGCACTTCTAAACACTCAGCGCCTCTACCACAAACAAAGGGGTCTCCGACCTGAAGTTCAAACCAACTACTTAATTATTCATTCGGTTATCAGAGCTGCGCTACAAAATTTACTAAGAAAATAAAATTTACAAGAATAGCTAGTTCCTACGAATTACAAAAGTTTACTAGTTTGCCTCGACGTCCTTGGCTCGACCGTTCCACCGCTACAACCTGGGGGGGAAAAATTTAAAACAACAAACAAAGATAAAACTAGTGAGATAAACTCAGTGAGTGGACGTACTTCAAAATAAGCATTACTAATTCTTTTTTTTTTTTCAAGTTTCCTTAAAACCTCACAAACCCTCTTTGAAATCCCCCAGTTTTAAAACATTTCGTAAAAATCCACTGGTGACCATAAGTAAATCGATATCTTAAAATCCACTTTGAGATTTCTGGGAAAAATAAATAAAACTAAACAAGCTGACAACATTAAATCAGAACTGAAAGTTTATACCCTTTGAAACATTATTATGAAACTGATATAATAATAAAAACGCTCACCCAACAGTTACCCACCGAATCTGCCGTACATGCGCAGGGCCCACGACCTGCCATACGCATGCAGGGCCAATAATCCTGCCGTACATGTGCAGAGCCAGAGTCTGTCATACACATGCAGGGCCAATATACCTACCATACGTGCACGCAGGGCCACCCCCAAAGGGCTAGACATCCCGACACACGGCCCAAAGCCTATGTGTGTGCCGTGATGGGTCCCAATGACCTATGAAATCTGATAATCTGAAGGGTACTGCGAAGGGTGGTTTGAAAACCATTTTCCATAAATCTCTTTTCACCCAAAAACATATAACCTTTCCAAAACTGGGAAATCATTAAACCAACAACTATAAAATCCTTTTTCGATAACCAAACCTATAATATTTCAAGACACGAGCAAACCACATACGTTTACTTGAGAAAATCAAAATGTTTCCAAAATCTAACGGCTCGAATAAATCATCTTGAAAAATAGTTACCAAGCACATCAAATCTATTTCCAAGCATTAATCCTCAAACCATGCTCAAGAATCAAATAATATTTCTCAATTAATAAAACTCAATTAAAACTCAAAATATAAATACGAATTAAATCATGAAATTCATAAAGAATTCATAAACAAAGTTTAGGAAACAAAGTCCACTCACTGTGAAGTAGCCTAGTCTTGATCCTCCGTCAGATCGCCCTGAGTTTTGGGATCGTCGCCTACAATTAGAGAAAATAAGACGCGGAATTAGACTCGACTTAAAGGTAACTGAAACACACGTAAGTAAGTGCCCCAATTCTCTAACCCTTTACGGTCAAAAGATTAGTAATCACTCCCGGCTCAAATTCCAACGTCAACCAACTTTTTAGTTTGCCAAAAGCTCCAATAATTTCCTATTTACCACCTATCACAACTGGGGTTCGTCCAAGGGTCGTTTTGGGTATCCAAAAGTTCTCCAATAACCAATAAATTGAGACGTTGTTGACCCAAAACGCTTCCACTCAAACCAAGGTTAGAAATCCGCTTAACTAGAGTCGAAATTCACCTCAAAAATCACTATTCTCCAAATTCTTCAAAATCAAACAATCAAACAAGTCCTAAATCACCCCACATCCATACTTAATCTCACAACTACACAAAAAAAAACCAACAATTTCACCCAACCATGGCCAAATCCGAAATGGGTCTCAAACCCCCAAATTCCAACTTCCAATTTCCATCAACTTTCCTTTAAATTCCTCACTCTAACCTTCAATTGGGTAATTCCTATTAGTGATTATTACTCAAACCAACCTCAAAACACCACCCAAAAATCAGTTTCTATGGGAACCCGAAATGGGTGTTAAACCCCAAATTTCAATCTTCAACAATCACTAAAAATTAATGCACCAAAACTAAGAGAAATGGAAGTTCTTACCTAGATAAGAAAAGCCCAACAAAAGCCTTGAAGGTTGGGGGGAAGACTTGGACGGAAATTGGAGGAAAAGCCGGTGGGTCTGTGATGCTTTTGGCCAATTTCACGCGTGCAGGCGGCTGGGCTGGCTGGAGGAGTAGCTGGGGAGGCTGGTCGGCGACTGGAGGTGTCGCCGGAGGGGGCTGGGTCGGCTGGAATGGCTGGGTGGTCGCGCGAAGTGGAGAAGGGAGGGGAAGAAGATGGCTTGTGGGTCTGCGGGTGCTGGCTGCGCGTGGGAAAGAAATAAAGGGGAGGGGAAATTTCCAGAAATTTCTGGAATATTAAGTGCCACTTCACCCAATTTACAAGTTTGCCCCTCACTTTAAACCTCCGTATTTCTCAAACCGTAGCTCCAAATAACACATGCTACGTGTCTACGGACTCGTGGAGTCGAGCTCTACGCAACCATGTCAAAGTCAACTCCGTAATCCTAGTACTTTAAAAAGTCAACCTTGAGGTCTTTTATCACGTTCTTAACTTCCTAACCGTAGCTCTAAACGACCCATGCCGCGTGTCAACGAACTCGTGAGCTCAAGACCTTCCTAACGGACCCAAGATCAAAGCTAAAATCCTACTCGAATCAAAAGTCAACTCTGGGCCCACTTTAAAAATTACCTAGGAAGGTGCGCGTCGTTACACGTGGCGGCGCGTCCGGCCGCGGCTGGGCTCGGACTTTAGCTTGCCGAGCTCGCCTCCCTCTCCTCTCTCTTTCCCTGGTTGCTGTTCACCCAACGAACCCGCCATGGAGAAGACCCAGTCGCGACCCGCCGCCCTTACTTTGCCGATCTCAAAGTTTCCGACGATGATGAGGCCAAGCACCCGCCCAGACCTTCTCTCCTCATCGAGCCCAGCTTGTTGGTGGGTTCGATTGAGTGGTTGGAGTGCCGTACACGGCGGATCGAAGCTAGGTAGGCCGCGAGCTTCCTCCGCCAAATCCAGCTGTTTCCGGCCACTTTTGGTCGTCGACGCAGGTCTGAGTTTGGTCCACTCGACCTCTTCTACATGTTTGTGTAGCCTATTTTTGACGTTAGAGGTTTTGGTTTTTGGGCAGGTTGACCACCCGTTGACCACCGCGGGTCCCGCCGTGTGTGGTGGTTCCAGTGACCCGTTTCCTTGTTTTTGGCCTCGGGCCAACCACCCAAACCTGTGGGTGAGTTTTGGGTGAGTTTCCTTGAGTTTACGTGTGTTTTCCGGGGCCGGGCAGCCACCGTGCGTGGTGGTTCCCGCCCGTTTCAATAGTTTTACAACCTGTTGTGAACTCTGGTTTGTTTGTTGGGTTGTCTGGTCTTAACAGGTACTCTTGGCTCGGAAATTGGTATTTCCGATGTCGTTGTGCTGCCGGATTTTAGAATCCAAGCAAAGGAGCTACGAAGGGCAGTTTGGTCTTCTCGCGTGGTCACTGTGAGTGAAATTAGTCCAGTTTTGTGAGTGAACCTAAGTTCAATTAATTTCAGTTCAGTTATTTCCAGTTCAGTTACTTGTTTGATTGGTTTGCTTGTATACTGTTTGTTAGTTAAGGGGGTACGGAACTAGGAGTGAAGATCCCGAGGTTTTAAAGGTTATTTGAGGTTAAAGGATTAAGTAAGAGATTGGAGTATCAGTGGATATGTTTGAGGATCAGTGAGTTCCAGTTGGAGAATTTAGTTGGATTCCAAGTCAGGATCTTAAGGACCTTTTTGAGGTGATTTTCAGTTTAAGTGGATTAATTGAGGATAATTGAGGTATAACTGATCACAGTAAAAATTGATTGGTTTAAAGGATTGGTGACCAAGTTAAGGTTTGTGATTTTTGGTTTGTGATTTGATTACGTTTCGAGGCATTAAGGTGGTTCTTTATTTGATTATTTTACTGATTTTCTAATTTGAGGTTTCTAGTTAGTTTTTACTCATACGAGCTATAGTAAGCTTACCGGGTTTGTGTTTAAACCCGGTGCACCTTTGGTTGGGTGCAGGGTTGTTTTGCAGGTTAAGCAGGCTGAGGAGACGGTGGAGAGAAGACGAGACAGTGGGACCAGCAGCGTTTTAGAACTGTGTTTTACACTTTCGTTTTTATGTAAAGGGTTTTGTAAAGTACAGTTGTTTTTAATAATTTATTTTATATTCATGGCTCACAGTTTCAGAAAAGGGCTCACAGTTTCAGTTTTCAGTTGTTTGTCATGTACCCGAGGGTTGGGGCGTGACAGAATGGTATCAAAGCTAGACCGGCCGGAAGTGTGTGGATTGCAAGACCCAGGGACCAAGACCCTGATGTGGGCGGCTGCGGGGCAGTGGCAAGCTACCAGGTGAGGTGAAGTGAGTGATCCCACACCGCCCGGAGCTGGAAATGTGATGTTACTCAGGAAAGAAAGTCAGGAAAAACCACAGTTTCAGCAAAGCCAGTTTGAACAAGAATTGAATTTTCAAAGTATTTTTCAGAAAAGTGTTTTTTTTTAGCCATGAAATTGTTGAGTAAATTTTCAGATGTGTCCCTCGCACTGCCATTGTCTTTCCTGCTCCTCAGCAAGTTCAGAAGAGTTTGAAGTTAGTTAAGAAAAGTTTACAGTTGGTAAAGTTGTTCAGTGAGAACAGAGTTAGCTTGGTTGAGGTAAAAATGGAGTTTAGAGTGTTGAACAGTTTCACCCTAGCGAGTTTAGCTTACGAGGTAGCAGAGTTACCGAAGAAGTAGCTAGGTGGGACCTAGGCTGTTAACTTACGGACGTTCAGGGTTTACACGTTAGTAACTTTTTCTTGAGTTGTAGGTCGCTTTTGACCAGCTTACCGTCAGTTGTCATTGGTTTTCGACGTTGTTCAGAGTTGCGCAGCGAAACTGTGGTGGAAGTTCAGAAAAAGAAGAATCAGGAATTGTCAAAAGTTGTGGCAAGGCAGCTACTTGAAGGAAGTGAAGACCTTAAGGGTGGTACTCGAAGGTTTCGGAGTTCAGTTGCGTGAAGAACACGACAAGCTCATTGTTGCTAGTTCTTTAGTTAAGGCTTACGTGTTTGTTGCTTGTTTGTGTTTTAGTACTCAATTTTTCAGAAAGGTTTTACATAGCTTTTAGTTTTGAAAAGGGTTTTGGTTTTAAAAGAAAAAGTTTCAAAGAGTTTTTAGTTTGGACTTGTTGCTTGTGCTTGTTTGTTGGTGACTGTGAGAAGTCACTTTCTTGTTACTTTCCCTTGAGAATTTCGAGGACGAAATTCTTTTAAGGGAGGAAGGTTGTAAGACCCCGTACTTTTCCAAGGTTGTTTTGAAAAGCGTTTTAAAGGATTTTGGGTTTGTTTTTAAGAAGTAAAACGTTTTGGGCGTTTTTCTAATTTTCAGTTTGATTTTAACTTGGAGCTAAAGTTGACTTTTTGTTCCGGTGAAGTTTTTGTGTTGACTTTGGGATCGTTAGGAAGGTCTCGTCCTCACGAGTGCATAGACACGAAGCACGCGTCAAACGGGTTTGGAAGTTACGGATGTGTGAAGAGAGGGGCAAACTTGTAATTTTAGAAAAGTCAATTTTTTTAAAAGCCCCAAAAACCCAGATTTCCCCAGATTTCTCTCTCCTCTCTTCCGAAGCCTCTCTCTAACGACTCTCTCTCCCAGCCGCCACTGTCATCGGCGCGTGGGGGCGTGTCCAGCGGCGGCTAGGCTCGGACTTCAGCTTGCCAAGCTCGCCTCCCTCTCCTCTCTCTTTCCCTGGTTGCTGTTCACCCAACGAACCCGCCATGGAGAAGACCCAGTCGCGACCCGCCGCTCTTACTTTGCCAATCTCGGCGTTTCCGGCGACGACGAGGCCAAGCACCCGCCTAGACCTTCTCTCCTCGTCAAGCCCAGCTTGTTGGTGGGTTCGATTAAGTGGTTGGAGTGCCGTACACGGCGGATCGAAGCTAGGCAGGTCGCACGGCGGATCGAAGCTAGGCAGGTCGCGAGCTTCCTCCGCCAAATCCAACTGTTTCCGGCCACTTTTGGTCATCGACGCAGGTCTGAGTTTTGGTCCACTCGACCTCTTCTACGTGTTTGTGTAGCCTGTTTTTGACGTTAGAGGTTTTGGTTTTTGGGCAGGTTGACCACCCGTTGACCACTGCGGGTCCTGCCGCATGTGGTGGTTCCAGTGACCCGTTTCCTTGTTTTTTGCCTCGGGCCAACGACCCAAACCTGTGGGTGAGTTTTGGGTGAGTTTCCTTGAGTTTACGTGTGTTTTCCGGGGTCGGGCAGCCACCGTGCGTGGTGGTTCCCGCCCGTTTCAGTAGTTTTACAACCTGTTGTGAACTCTGGTTTGTTTGTTGGGTTGTCTGGTCTTAACAGGTACTCTTAGCTCAATAATTGGTATTTCTGATGCCGTTGTGCTGCTGGATTTTAGAATCCAAGCAAAGGAGCTACGAAGGGCAGTTCGGTCTTCTCGCTTGGTCACTGTGAGTGAAATTAGTCCAGTTTTGTGAGTGAACCTAAGTTCAATTAATTTCAGTTCAGTTATTTCCAGTTCAGTTACTTGTTTGATTGGTTTGCTTGTGTACTGTTTGTTAGTGAAGGGGGTACGGAACTAGGAGTGAAGATCCCGAGGTTTTAAAGGTTATTTGAGGTTAAAGGATTAAGTAAGAGATTAGAGTATCAATGGATATGTTTGAGGATTAGTGAGTTCCAGTTGGAGAATTTAGTTGGATTCCAGGTCAGGATCTTGAGGACCTTTTCAAGGTGATTTTCAGTTTAAGTGGATTAATTGAGGATAATTGAGGTATAATTGATCACAGTAAAGATTGGTGACCAAGTTAAGGTTTGTGATTTGATTACGTTTCGAAGCATTAAAGTGGTTCTTTATTTGATTATTTTACTGATTTTCTAATTTGAGGTTTCTAGTTAGTTTTTACTCATACGAGCTCTAGTGAGCTTACTGGGTTTGTGTTTAAACCCGGTGCACCTTTGGTTGGGTGCAGGGTTGTTTTGCAGGTTAAGCAGGTTGAGGAGACGGTGGAGAGAAGACGAGACAGTGGGACCAGTTGCGTTTTAGAACTGTGTTTTACACTTTGGTTTTTATGTAAAGGGTTTTGTAAAGTACAGTTGTTTTCAATAATTTATTTTATATTCATGGCTCACAATTTCAGAAAAGGGCTCATAGTTTCAGTTTTCAGTTGTTTGTCACGTGCTCGAGGGTCGGGGTGTGACAAAAACTCACCAAAAACTTGAGCTAACCGTCGCCGGAAACTGCCGGAATCGACGGAGGAAACTCGCGAGCAGCTGGGCTTTCCGAGCTCTTGCTGCACGTGGGAGCAATGGCTGGCAAGGGGGAAGACTGGGGTGGTTGGCCGGTGGCTGGGGAGTCGCCGGTGGGGGCTGGGTCGATTAGAGGAGTGCTGGGTGGTCACGCGTAGGGGGAGAGGGAGATGGGAGAGAGAGAGTCATGAGCTGGGGGGGCTGTGGTCTGCCTGTGGGGAAGGGTAGAGGAGAGAGAAATAAAGAGAGGAGAAGATTTCAGAAATTTCTGGAATTAAAAGCCACTTCACCCAATTTACAAGTTTGCCCCTCACTTTAAATCTCCGTATTTCTCAAACCGTAACTCCAAACGACGCATGCTACGTGTCTATGAACTCATGGAGTCGAGCTCTACGCAACCATGTCAAAGTCTACTCTGAAAACCAAGTAATTTAAAAAGTCAACTTTTGGGTCTCTTGTCACATTCATAACTTCCTACCCGTAACTCTAAATGGGACATGCCGCGTGTCGACGAACCCGTGAGCTCAAGACCTTCCTAACGGACTCAAGGTCAAAATTAAAATCTCACTCGAATCAAAAGTCAACTTTGGGCCCTATTAAC
Organism: Purshia tridentata; assembly: GCA_003254885.1. NCBI lineage: Eukaryota > Viridiplantae > Streptophyta > Magnoliopsida > Rosales > Rosaceae > Purshia > Purshia tridentata. Next base: position 33,870 of record QANT01007566.1, read on the forward strand.
AATTACTTAGAAAGGTACGGGTCGTTATAGTATATGTATAGGTTTTTACAAATACTGAAATCAGTATCTATCACACCATTATTAATAGTGTTTATTTTAGGGGTGATGTTGGGTTTTTTTTTTTTTTCCTAGTTTTGGACAATGTGATATAGCTACTGATTTGACATATTAGACATTGCATGACAATGTCTAATATGCACAATGACCAATAGTGTCTGATATGCACACTACCTGATAGTGCCTAATATGTTTCCAAAACTGTGCAACAATTTTTGATTCAAAATTGGCATATTAGACACTGCCTGACAGTGTCAATATGTTTCTGAAACTATGCAACAATTTTCAATTAAAAAACAGTGTCTAATATGTGTACTGCATAGGTCTAATATGCATCTTAAACAGGAGGATGAAGAGAAAAAAGATGAAGAAAAAAAAAGGAGAAAAATGAAAAAAAAAACAAAAAAAAGCTTACACATTGTTGTAGTTAAAAAAAAAAAAAAAAGGAAATAAGCATATGTTTAATAGTTGTTAGTTAGTTATGTTAATATTGCCACATGTCTAATTCTTCCATCTTTAGTTTTTGGAAATAAGCAAGGTGGCAAGGAAAGGTAAATATATCTACTTTAAGCACAATGGCAAATATAGTAAATATATCTATATTTTGTGACCGGATCTATTTGTGCATAATTTCAAAAATTTCATTTCAGTCAATGGGTAAATCATTGACCATTATGGAATATTAAATTATTTTTGTGATTTTTTTGTAATTGACCCTAAAATATATATTTTATTTCCATCATCATAAATTATGTTGATAAATAATGATATATAAGATACCTTAGTGTAAATTTGTCAATTTGCAATTGACCAATAAACACCGATTCACCAATTGACCAATACCTTTGCATTTGATTAAAATTCAACTTCTATGCCTAAATTAACTCATAATTATCAATCTTATCACATCCACTTTTAATTAAATAATATTTCTTATTTTAAATGAAATGATATAAATAAAAATCTAGGAAAAGAAAATTTAGATATTGACAAATCAAAATTTAATAAAAAAAATATGAAATATTGACGATAAAATTTAACTTGTTTTGGTTCTTCACTTTTTTAGCAGAATTTTAATCTCCATACATAGTGAATATCCATACACGATAAATAGTGAATAGCAGTGACCGTAGTGGTCATCCTAAACTGTAATCAAATGCCGGTGCATCGTCAACCCTATTTGACCATGGCGGTGGCAGCTGCGACGAGATCCTTGGAAATGGCGACGGAGACGACATCCCAGGATATGGTGGCTGCGATGATATCCCAGGATATGGCAGCTGTGATGACATCCCGTGATACGGCGGCTGCGACGACATCCCAGGATATAGCGGCTACGGTGACATCCCATGATATGGCGAAATCAACATCCTAAATCCCGACAGTGGTGGTGGCATCGACATCCTAGACCTTGGCGGCATCATCATCCCTGAAACATGCGGCATCCCAGGAACAGGCGGCATCCCAGGAACAGGAGGCATCCTAAGAACATGAGGCATCTCAAGAACAGGAGGCATCCCAGGAACAGGTGCCATCATAGGAACAGGCAGCATCCTAGACGGATATAAATGCCTAACAGAGGCGAAGAACGACTGCATCTGAGCAACTGATTGCTCCAACTATGAATATTTCTCCAAATCTACGTCTCTCGCCGCCTTCACAGCATGAAGGTCTTCCTACAATTGGACCACCCGATTGTTCAGACCCCTAGATGACTGAGAAGATGAGGATGACCCCCGAAGGTCACGAACCCTCCCGTATCCCATGCCGCGTATCTCTTTACCGGGCCTTACACTAGCAAGTTTGTCATGATAGGCAAACCAACCTCGGGATCAGTAACTGGGATCTCCTCCAATGGAGTATCTGGGGGAAGCTGCTGCTCCTCTAGTAGAGTCTCCATATATTTGGTCTTCGCCAACGTCATTTCATCTATAAAAATAATATATGCAAAAGTTAGAAATTTTAAAAAATAATATATAAAAAGTTAATAAAAAATGAAATATCAAAAACTAATGAATTTAGCCTGAGCAGCATCACAGCCAGGCCGAACAAAGACATCCCCGAATGTGTTGATCTCAAGAAACTTCGAACCTCTCTATAAAAATATAATAATATTGTCAAAGACTCACAAATCCTAATTATTATATATATGTGTATTAAAATATATAATGACGTACCTGACGTCGCTCCTCCACTCGGTATGAGATAGGTTTTGAACCACCATAATACTCATACTCTTTTTGCTTTCGGTTCGCGGCATTGGCTGTTGACTTCTTCTATAAAAATTTTTGATTATTGTAAATGTGAAGATGAATAAATAGTAAAATAAAATGATAATTAAATTTTGAAAGTCATTACAAAATAAAACATACCTTGAATTTATCGCTTGAGAAATGTGAGCACAAGTAAAGCCACTCTTCTATGTGCGCATCTCCAAACTCCAAAGGAGGATTCACCTTGGCCTCCTCAGATGTTGGGAATTTCTTGAAATAACGGTGTAGTTCGTGCTTCCATTGTTTATACTTAAGCATACATTGATCATAGACGTACTTTGCAGTCGCGTCATCCTCCATTTTAATATCATAATTAACCTGAAAAACAATTTATTAAACAATTAGTATATATTGATCTTGTTTATATTTCGTATAAACATTGTATACTTACAGAGAGGACTCCTATGACAGACTTCTTGGCTTCTTCATCCACCAGGGGCCACTTAGGGACAAGCATTGGACACTCGGATCAAATAATTGCCCCCACATCGTGAGCAAACAAACTGTTCACCCTAGAGTCAGTCGGTTGTCCGTGGGCAGCCTCGACCTTCACCTCAATCCTTTTACCTATGACACGTGTCATTTGGGTAGACTTCAACCCTCTACAAGGTCCCCTGGCCACCCGATCAGTACCTACTACAACAATTACCATATATTTAAGACACGATGATATAAATTTTCTTCATGCATTTAAATATATCTAATCACGAATTACCATATAATTATAAAACATTAAATATAAATTTTCTTTATGCATTTAAATATATTTAATCTCGAATTTGGATTGACCTGAACTCTCAGTAGGGGGCCCAGTGTGGGTGGACTCCGATACAGTTGGTAGCGCCTCATAATGATGAGAACGCCGTGCTCGAACCCTTTTCTGAGTAGACGCGGTAGGAGAGTGATGGTCTTCAGCGGACTGAGTGGACGGGTCTGCAGGAGTGGATTCGACTAGTGGAGGGGATTCTGCAACAGCATCATTGGGCTCACTCGTACTTGCTTCAGTGCGTCTTCTAGTGGTCCGACGACTCTTGATGCTGCTAATTAAATTCATTTGAACATTGCAAATAGGTATTTATATTAGTCAGAAAAATAAATATATATTATTTAGAAGTTAATTAATGTGTACCAACTATTTATATTACAAGACAGATCAAATTTTCCTCATAAACAATTAAAACAAAGATAAACGAGAAATTTTTTTTTTGGTAAGAAACAAGATATTTAATCATGTAGCTAGGTACTAGTAACTCATATGGAATTGGCCATGGAGATATTTTTTTAAAATAGAGCTGGTGAAAATATATGGTGACTTTTTATTTCTCCAGCTTCCCCTTGTTAATTTTGCAATGCCATAATTTTAATTAGTTAACCAAGCTAGAGTCTCAATATACAAGAGTGATATTTGTAAATAGTACATTAAAGAAATTAAAAGTAATTAAAAGAGATGAAACAACACAAATAAACAAGCTATCAATTATTGAATTAACCCATAATACATAAAAACTGTCTCAAAAGTGAAATCTAATTACAAATCATTGTCCTAATCATCATCATCAACAAAATCCTCATCATCATCATCATCACTTCTTTCACTTTCACTATCATTATCATCCTCATCCTCATCGCCATCACGATCACCATCATCATCTATGAAATCATTATAATCAAGCCGTCCAAGAAACCTGAGATCAATGCTTATGTTATCAATCTCAATTGGAGGAACGTCAATTATCTCGACCGGTTGTATAATGACATTATCATCTTGACTAGAGCCCAATATGTGTGTGCTCGAAGATGAATCCTCTTGGTAGATGACGTCATCATGATTCTCTTTTTCCGGAATATCCCATATATTTCGATGATGAATTATTTGAACAACTTTCCAACCCCCTCCCGCCTTCAGATCATCTAGATAAAATACAGGTTTTGCTTGAGTGGCAAGAATATAAGGATCATTCTCAAACCACTGTGTGTTCGTGTTCACTGACATTAAATCATAATCGAATTTAATATTGCCCTTTTTTCTGGATCTGTATTAAACCAATGACACTTGAATAATACAACTGCAAAGCACTTTCTGTACAACACTTCATGTACACTCGTCAACTTGCCATAGTAATCTATTATTCCATTTTCCGAATCCCCCAGCACACAAACTCCGCTATTTTGGGTGGCCAACTTATCATCTCGTTGCACGGATAAAAACTTAATCCCCATTCACATGACATCCGACATATGTTTCTACCCGAACAAGGCCTTCCGCCAATTGAATAAATTCATCTTTAATACGACAATGACCATTCATCCTTAAATAATAAACCAACCTGTTATCCATTGAAAAGTATTATAAAACGCTCACATAATTATCGTCCAATATAATTATAAAAAAAAGCCCCCATAATTATCCATCAACTTACATTTTCGCGAAATCAATCTGGAAACAATTGTCTGTGCATATTATCTGCATTTGAAGGATATTCTAGTTTCATCAATTCCAAATATTCTACGAGAAAGGGGAGCATCTCTTCGCAATTATTAAGTATGTACAAATGAACCACCGCCATGTCGACTTCTGAGAACTCACAACTTGTGGCATTGCCAAACAATCGAGCGGGTTGGCCAAATACAGAAAGATTCTCACTTCTAACACCACCGTCAAAGTTGCGTGGATTGCAATTGAATGGTGTATCCACATTATGAAGATACATAGCACAATAAATAAAGGATTCTTTGGCAATGTATGCCTCTGCTATGGACCCTTCTGGCTATGCACGATTTCGAACGTACAATTTATACGTCCCCAATATTTTACACATTTACGAACATGGTGAGACATTATTTATGAAAATGTTAAACAAAAATTGATGAAGAAGAACATTACCTTTCGATTGGATACATCCACCGATAATTGACAGGTCCACCGAGAGATGCCTCCGTCGATAAATGTATTAGCAAGTGAACCATTATATCAAAAAAGGCCAGTGGAAAAATTTGTTCAAGCTTGCATAGAATATAAACAATCTCATCTTTCAATACGTCTACATCTGCCTTATGCAACGACCTGGCACATAACATGCGAAAGAAACTCGACAACTTGACAATTCGTTCAACCACATTCTTGGGCAAAAATTTTCGAATACCCACCGGAAGGAGTCGTTGCAATAATACATGACAGTCATGACTCTTCCACCCGAAAATTTTGCCTTGATCAATTTTTACATTTCATGACAAATTTGCCGCATAAACATCTGGAAATTTGACAGAAGCAAGAAACTTCAAGAATTCTTGCTTTGCCCCAGGTTTCACTGTATAAAATGGATGCTTCTTTATTATCTTATCACCTCTTCGCTCTAGCCACAAACTTTTTCTAATGCCCAACTCTTGCAATCCCTGTCGAGCTTTGATCGTGTCTTTCGATTTTCCCTATGCCTAAGATAGTCCCCACCAAACTTTCGCACACGTTCTTCTCCATATGGATTACATCCAAATTGTGCCGAATTTTCAACTTGGACCAGTATTCTAACTCGAAAAATATGGACTTGTTCGTCCAATTTAAATGTGCAGCTGACCTAGGCGCAGTCCGCTCTTTGTTGTCAGGATGCTTCCCAATTTGGCCAAATTCTAGCTGGTTCAACTGTCCTAAGATATCGTCGCCTGATAATTCCTTAGGTCTCACCCTTGTCTCTCTCATTCTATTAAAGGCATCCTTGTCATTGCGCCACTTATGGTCTCACGGCAACCATCGCCGGTGGCCCATATAACATACTTTTCCCCCATGCCACGCAGATGTTATGTCCTGATTACAAACCGGACATGCCATATAACCCTTGGTACTCCAGCCAACAGATTTCCATAAGCTGGGAAATCATTGATTGTCCACAACACTGCTGCACACAATCTAAACATTGTGCCAGTTGACTTATCATATGTCTCCACACCGTTATGCCACAAGTCTTTTAGCTCATCAACCAATGGCCGCAAATAAACATCGATCTCCTTACTAGGGGATTGCGGCCCTGGAATTAATAAAGTCATCATGGTAAATTCTTTTTTCATATATTTCCAAGGAGGCAAATTATAAGGTACCACGATAACAGGCCATGTTGTAACGACCCGTACCTTTTAAGTACATTATAATAGGGCTCAACGTTGACTGTTGATTCTAGTAAGATTTTAGCTTTGACCTTGGGTCCATTAGGAAGGTCTTGAGCTCACGAGTTCATTGACATGCGGCATGGGTTATTTAGAGCCCCGGTTAGAAAGTTAGGAACGTGTTAAGGGACTCAAAACTTGACTTTTTTAAATTGCTCGGATTTTAGAGTTGACTTTAACATGGTTGCGTAGAGCTCAACTCCACGAGTTCGCAGACACGTAGCATGCGTCATTTGGAGTTATGGTTTGAGAAATATGGAGGTTCAAAGTGAGGGGCAAACTTGTAATTTCGTTGAAATGGGTTTAAAATTCCAGAAATTTCTGGAATCTCCTTTTTCCCCCTTTTATTTCTCTCTCCTCTCTCTCTCCCTCCCGCACACTCACTCTTCTCTCTCTCTCTTCCTCTCTTCAAGGCCAAACTTTGAATGGTCAGAACTCCTTCGTTTGATGTCCGATTCTGGCGATCTTGGTATCGTTGGAAAGCTATCGACGATGCCTTTCCACTGATAGTCTCAGATCATCATTCCGATCAACCTTGAAGACGCAGCAGCCCAGTTACAGTCGCGCCACCGCCATCGTTCTTCGTCGATTCCGGCCGTTTCTGGCCCTGTTTGGGTCTGATTATTAGTGGGTTTTACTCCCCTCTTCGTGTGCTTCCTTTCCCCTAAGGTATTGTCTTCTAAATTTAAGTATTTTCGTTTATCAATTTTTGGAGTTTACACACCCATTGCGGGTTCTCTTGGAAAACTAAGTTTGGGTGGTGTTTTGAGTTATTTTTGGACATTAATCACTCTTAGGAACTTTCAATTGAGGATTAGAACAAGAAATTTTAAGGAATTTGAAGAAATTAGAAAGTTGGGGAAGTTGGGGTTATGCCCATTTCGGGTTTGGCTTGGGTTTTCAAAATTAATACAAATGGTGAGGTGTTTTGAGTAATTTCTATCATTAAGAACATATAATCGAATTTTGGAACGAGAAATTTGGGAAATTATTGAGGAAATTGGAAGTTGGATAGTTGAGGTTTAGGTCCATTTCGGGATTTCTAGAAATCTAAGGTGTTCATGGTGATTTAATTGGAATTGGACGTGATTTTCATCTTTAGGAACGATCTATTAAGGTTTAGAATATTTAAATTGAAGAAAATCGGAGAAATGGTGACTTTGGGGCGAAATTGGACACTTTTTGGGTTGTCGAAACGACACCCGGACGATTCTCGGTCAAGTTGATAGAATGGAGGTTAATTGAGGAAGTTATTGGATTTAAAATAAGCTAGTGGCATGGGTTTTGAG
>QANT01007568.1:0-32227 GCA_003254885.1 Purshia tridentata
ACCCTCCCTCCCTCCTTTTTCTAATTTTATATCTTTGCAAGTATTAAGGATATATGAATATTGGAAGTGAGAACGGGTGCATTTTCTGTAGGTATTGTTTGATGTTGTTCCAGGCATAAAATATCAGGATGCTATTGAATTGATCAGCATGCAGCCCATTGCTTCAACCTTAGAAGCCTTGAAGAGGTGTGTATTCATATCCTAGCTAATTGGGTACTACTGATGTTACTTCTTTATGCGTGATTTATTTTGTTGTTATGTATTATTGGAAATACAAAGAAAAGGATGAAACAACTCACCTTGTGAATGGGATTTCAGTTAAATGTTAACATGCTATGACTGCTTAATGTTTGTTGCTGATTGTGTGTGCTTGCTTTCCCCTGTATGTCACGCAATAATGAAATTATCCTTCATCAACATGGTTACATATATGAAGTGTTTCCTGATTCTATGAGCTGGGGTTGTCAAATAAATGGGGGAGGGGTGGGTGGGGGGAACCCCATGCAAACCAGAGGTATACAAAAATTGAGAACTGTAAAGAAACAATACAAGTCTAGAAAAGCAAAAATAAAATGGAAGAAGACCTATTCTTCCATGAGAGATTCATGGCCTGATCTCAAAAACAGAATGCTCCAGCCCTTAAATTAGATCTTCAAATAATTTATGTACTTCAGTCTGTGTATCTTGTATCTTTGTCATTCAATTTTGTTTTCTTTGTTAGGATTTGAATGGTTTTCTTAATAAGTTGATGTTTTCGCCTTTCTCTGTTTGATTTATTATATGGTAGGATGCAGGATATTGAACTTATGCACATGCGGTATGCCCTAGATTCGGCTGTTCTTGCGCTTGGAGTGATGGAAAGGAGTGTGACTGGTGAGAGAGAAAGTCATCAAGTTGCACTTTGCCATTTGAAAGATCTGAAAAACCATTTGGAGGCTGTAAATACTATCCCTCGCAAGGTAGTCTGATTGTGGTTTTCTTTTAGTCCAATATTTTGAATTTTACCTTTCTGTGGTTGTTAAAACTGTTATCTTATGTTTATGCATGACAAGTTCAATTTGCAAGCACATGTCACATTTTCCTTGGGACAATCTGTTGTATGTTTTCTTTGGAAGTTGTTTTCCACAAAATAAAATCACGGAAAAATGCATGGAAAACTTATTTATTCATCATGTTCTGATGCTAGAGAATTAGCAATTGCTAAATGGATTGTATTTGGTATTCTGATCAAATTCACATGCACCTTCATTTTTTCTTCGAATTTAAATGCTTTTAATTTGTTTTTAATGTCATCAATTTATTAATTTTGCTGCATATCTTTTCCTGTTATTCATTTTCATTATTTTCTAATGGTTCTGTCAATGATGCAGATCATGATGGTGAATGTCATAATTTCGCTTTTACATATGGATGATCTTTCTCTCAATTTGCCTCATTGTGCCTCACCGGGGAACCATTCTGAATCACACTACACATGTGCTTCAGAAAAAACCGATCTAACTACATGTGAAGGGGGAAACGAAATGGTTATATCTTTCACCGGCAAACTACTTGATATATTACATCACTGTCTTCCTTCAACTATGACTGAACTAGATCATGCTTTGAGTGATGGCATAAGTAGTGGTGGAAGACAAGCAATGGAGTGGAGAGTGTCAATTGCTAAGCATTTCATTGAAGAGTGGGAATGGCGGTTGTCAATTTTACAGCGTCTTCTTCCATTATCTGAACGACAATGGAGATGGAAGGAGGCATTAACTGTATTACGTGCTGCACCATCCAAGCTACTGAACCTGTGAGTTCTACAAGCTTTTCTTCCCTTTCTTTTTATTTTTTGGTGAATTTATATGGTGATCAATTGATTCTTGTGCAGCTATTAGTTAATTTCTTGTTGGTGTTGGTTAGTTTCAGTTCATGTGTAGTTTGTCTATTTTCTTTTCTCGTGTTTGGACTTGTGATCAGTGGACTCCTTGTCCTCTGCTTGTACCTTTCATCTTTGATTAATGAAAGTTTGTTTCTTATTGAAAAAAAGGTAGTTTATGAAAATACCTATAAAATGATGGTGGCTTATGACAATTATAAACTATGATGCAAAGATCATTGCATTATTCCAAATGATAGAAATCAATGGTGACATTCAGATGATGATAGTAAATACTCAGTAAATAGTTTGTAATGTGAGATTGCTGACACCTTATTTTGTAAAGGTGAATATATTGATGTTCCTTTATTATGCAGTTGCATGCAAAGAGCAAAGTATGACATTGGGGAAGAAGCAGTTCATCGATTTTCATTGTCTGCTGAAGATAAAGCTACCCTTGAATTAGCTGAATGGGTAGATAGTGCTGTCAGAAGACAATCTGTATGATTCAGATCAAATACCTTGTAACTGCTTATTTTATGCTTTCAACTTGACAATTTTTACCCAATGCATGCTACAATTATATTGAATCATCATTATCTTTGGTTTTGGTTTACTTTCCTTTCTATGTTGACTTTTTATTTGTGTGCTTTTGTTTAGTCTTAGGAGCCTTCAGCAGTAGTCTCTGACAAGATGGCCTAACTTTTCTGGCTTTTCTAGGTAGAAGATGTAGTCTCTCGTGCCACAGATGATGGAACTTCTACAATATATGATCTGGATTTTTCTTCTTTACGCTCCCAGTTAGGTCCTTTGGCTACAGTAAGTGCTTAGAATTTTAAGTCTCTGTTCCCCACTGTCTAAAGGTGAGGGCGAATATTTAATTAATTTCCAAGGTTTAGGCTGATATTTTATGTATTTCCTGTCAGATTCTTCTTTGTATGGACGTTGCAGCTACTTCTGCGCGGTCTGCAAAGATGTCCCAGCAGCTTTTGGATCAGGCAATGCTCAAATATACTTGAACTTGAAGATCCTAATTGTCCAGAACCATATAAATTGATATTGTATCTTCTTAAATATGACTGTCTTGTGTTATTTTGTAATTTCCAAATTGTCTAGTTTCCAGAAATAAAGAGGTTCTTTATTTACTGCCTTCTTGATGATATTTATATGGTCTAAATTACCTTGAATTCTAAATATCTTTTAGGATAAAGTAATGCGAGAATATTCTGAAAGTTTAATCTTCAGTTTATCTTTTTTTGTTTTTGTTTTTTTTGTTTTTGTCTTTTGCTTTTTGCTTTTTTGTTTTTTTTGCTTTCGTATACTTTGAATGCCAAACCAATATTTTAGTGTTAGTGTGGTTGCTATAAACAAAGGCCACCCAGTGGTCTTTTTTATGTTCGAGTATTAGTTTGTAAAATTTCTTTTCAAAAAAAGTATTAGTTTGTAAAACTGGATTCCGTGTGCAAGAAATATTACGAGTTCAGAAGAAAGCAAACCTTGCCTTGATTGCTATAATTCACTTCTGGAGGAAAACTGTTTGTGGATGTAACCCAACACCTAGAGCCTTTTTTGAGTTCCTCATTTCTTAAAATTCTCTTTTTTTCCTCCATTTTCTTTTTGTTTTTTCATAGGTTTTGCTGTAATTTTGTTTTAAGCCACACATATGGTCTCCAGTAGTTTAGTTTGACAGTAAGCTTTTGTGATGTATGCAGGCTCAAGTTATGCTGTCCGAGATATATCCAGGAGTTTCTCCAAAGACAGGCTCTGGTTACTGGGATCAGATCCTTGAAGTTGGAGTTATTTCTGTTTTAAAACGAATCCTTAAGCGTTTACATGAGTTCTTGGATCAGGTGAGATGCTGACATCCTTTGTTGGATTAACAGTTCTTATTGGCCATTAAAATAAGGTACTAACTTATTATGAAGACTGTGGAGGGTGCTCATGTTTTCTTAACTTTGACGTACAAATCTATTGTTGGCATTGAAGTTACTAAGCATTTAAAAAATGCTCTTTGTCCAGGGTATTTTCATGTATTGTTTTCTTTCTCTGTTAAAGAATCCAGACGACCTTGTTTTTGTATCCTATAAGATTATTTGGAAGACTGGTGTATCTACTAAAGTACAAATTCTTGCATGGTTATTGGTTGGTCACACATATGCAAAATACTTGTGATATGCATATGTAATGGGAAAAATTTGGGGGAGGGGGCATATCTATGAGGATTTAGATCGATGTGCTCGCTGTCCTAAGAAATAAATCCAGGCTTTCTTTTTTATACAATTAAACTATAAATAAAAACATGAAATTTTAGACAGCCACTAGACCCCAAAAGTTTAAGCTGTTATGGAATAAACCAACAATGTATATCAAACTAACACCACAGCCTCATCCTGCACATGGAGGGGGCAAAGACATGCAGACAGAGAGAAACATATAGGTGTAGTCACCCTGCACGTTACAAACCAACAAAGAAGTGGGGAATTGGAATTAGAGATTTTGAACCTAGGACCTTATGCAACCAAGGTTCTGACTACTAGACCTCAAAATGGCTTTTGAAGTACTTCAAAGTAGTTGGTCCCCTTTTGGGTATTCTTTTAAATACATGGATTTGCTGACCGGCGCCTCTTCCTCTTTCGAAGAGATGAAAGAAGAACGAAACGCGCTTGAAGCAATTGAAAGCTTCAAGCTTCAACTGAATCAAGAACTTAAATGGCCAGCATGGGTGATCTTGCAACTTCCAATTCATGGTGGATAAAGAAACTGCTTCTTGATGTATACGCACTGCGTTTCAAGATATAAACAAACTAATCAATTTCTATCTTATTGATCTTCAATTTTTTACTTGGTTTATGATCTGGCCCTAATACCTTCACTATTCAAAGTGCATGTTTTGAAGCATTATGTAAGAGATTACTTAGTTATTGATCCTTGCTTCTTATCTACTGATCCAGGATAATCCTGCAGCCCTTCAGGCCACTTTGTCTGGGGAGATTATGATTTCTTCACCAAAAGAATCCCATCGATTGGGACAACGGGAACGTGCTCTTGCTATGCTACATCATATGATTGAAGATGCTCACAAGGGCAAGCGCCAGTTCCTCAGTGGTATTTTTTTCTGTTTTCCCCCAACCTTTTCATTTGGGGTGTGGAGGGATGGGGAGATATGTTCTGTGGTTGCTCTACTTCATATGGCTTCAACACATCTTTAATATGTGAAATTATAGGTAAGCTCCATAATCTTGCAAGAGCTGTGGCTGATGAAGAAACTGAGCTAAATTTTTCTAAAGGAGAAGGCCTGTCTGCTGACCAAAAGGTTCTTTCCGATTTTGACAAGGATGGGGTTCTTGGACTTGGGCTAAAAGTTGCCAAACAGATGCCTTCAAATTCCATAATTGGAGAAACTAGTGTGCAGCCTGTTGGCTATGATGTAAAGGACAGTGGCAAGAGGTTATTTGGTCCATTAAGTACCAAACCCATGACATATCTTTCACAATTTATCCTCCATATTGCTGCAATTGGTGACATAGTTGATGGAACTGATACAACTCATGATTTCAACTTTTTTTCACTCGTGTATGAGTGGCCCAAAGATGTAAGATTATTTTCTTTCTTTTATTGAATTATCTGTAGGATGTTATTGATGTTCTGTTTCCAATATCATTTTGGTTGTGTTTCAAAGAATGGGATACTCTTGGAAGCATTTAATGTCTTAAATGGAACCATGCAAAATTTTCGAATAAATTTAAAAAGATAACTTGAATCTGTATGATTACAACTATTATATAAAGTATTTTGGTATGGTGATTTTTAGGCCTGCACATGCACATGATAGAAATAAATGAGGAACTGATTAATATTTGTAATTGTTTTTGGCTGAAGGAATTTATGCAATATCTACTTTAACTGTTGCATAAGCGTGCAGTACATGTATGCTAATGAAGAAGAGGAGAAAATGCAATACAAATGACAATGATTTGCCCTATCACTCATATTTGTAAAAGTTAAAATATTCCTATTTGAATAGAATTTTTTATATGAACTGAAGTATAATACTTTTCATTTCAATATTTCATTAAGAATTGATAAGACTTCAGAACAGATTTAATTCCAAGAAAATGCGTGGTTTTAATGGATGATCAATGTGATGGTAATGGTTATATATGAAGGGTTATTAATATCTCTCTTAGATGCAGAACTTAACCAGACTGTTTATTTTGTTTAATTTGTTAACATTGAAATCCTTGTTGAAGCTCTCTTGGTGCTCCATTATTGTGATGATCTATTTGACTAAACTTGAAAGCTAACAAGTTATTGATTTTATGAGTTGGCATATTTTTATTTCTTCTGAATAGTGGATATATTAATGTATGGCTATTGCATTTTGCAGCTTTTAACTCGTCTTGTCTTTGATCGAGGCAGCACTGATGCAGCTGGTAAGGTAGCTGAGATTATGTGTGCAGATTTTGTTCATGAAGTAATTTCGGCATGTGTACCTCCAGTTTATCCCCCCCGATCTGGTCATGGATGGGCCTGCATTCCGGTCATTCCCACCTTCCCTAAAAGTGGCTCAGAAAATAAAGTATTTTCCCCCTCGTTCAAAGAAGCTAAGCCTAATTGTTACTGCCGTTCTTCATCATTGCCTGGAATCCCTCTATACCCTTTACAGTTAGATATAGTAAAACACTTGGTTAAACTATCCCCAGTGAGGGCAGTCTTAGCATGCGTTTTTGGGAGTAGCATTTTGTACAACGGCAGTGATTCTTCTTTATCTAGCTCCTTGGATGGTGGATTGCTGCAGGCACCTGATGTTGATCGGTTGTTTTATGAGTTTGCTCTTGATCAATCTGAGAGGTTACTTCCATACCTGGAAATTATTTCTCTCACATTTACATTATTATTGCCTTGTTTTACTTGTTATTTTGACGTACAGGTTCCCAACTTTAAACCGATGGATACAAATGCAAACTAACCTTCATCGAGTTTCAGAGTTTGCTGTAACAGTTAAGCAAACTGCTGATGATGGGGAGGCTAGAGCTGAAGCAAAAGCTGCTATTAAGAGACTACGTGAGCATGACAGTGATACTGAGTCAGAAGTTGATGACATTATTGGCAGCAGTAATGTTTCAACAGCTTTACCAGACCTCAGTGGCCAAGGTGGTGCAGCTCCTGACCCTTGGCATGATTCTTCAAAATCTGATGTTTCTGAGCTTGACACTTCAGTTTTCCTTTCTTTTGATTGGGAAAATGAAGAACCTTATGAGAAAGCTGTACAACGGTATTTAGTTCTTTCTTGTTTCAGCATTTCTTCATATGCACAATTACTTGTTTACTTCAGTTGACTTCTATTGTTATCTTCTTCTTGTGTTCTGTATAAAATAATGTTTACCACATCCTGGCATGTTCACTTTGAATTTTTAAGGTGGGACTGGCATTGCTAAATCAATTTTCAAATAGTATGACCTACTAAAATAGATATCAGAGATCTTTCAGTACAAAGACAGCATGATAAGATGACTGATTCTGGTGTTAGAAAAGCAAAGGACTGAAAAAAGACTTCTCAAAGATAAAGAAATTATGAGAAATATATGTATATATGTTCGAACAGCATCTTTAGTTTCCTTTAGATGCATAAATTATCTGGTTTTGGGGAGTAAATTAATTTCTTTGGAGGGAGGGGGTTATTATTGGGGGCGATATGATTGGTTTCAGGACAGTAATGTCAATATTACTGACAATTGAAGTTGACATACTATTCCACTCATTGATTGCCATCATGTAACAGATTGATAGATGAAGGGAAACTCATGGATGCTCTTGCACTATCTGATCGCTTTTTACGTAATGGAGCTTCAGATCAATTACTTCAGCTACTCATTGAACGTGGGGAAGAAAACATGTCAGTCTCTGGACACTCTCAGGGTTATGGAGGCAATAGCAATTGGAGCAATAGTTGGCAGTATTGCCTGCGGTTGAAGGATAAACAAGTGGCTGCTAGACTTTCTCTCAAGTATGTAATGTCATGGGTGTATAAGTTACCCTGGTGATTTGATGAAGGAGCATCTGCTAGGGTTTCCAAAATTTAGTAACTTCCCAATTTTCATTTCCTAGTTTGATTAGGAGTCTAGTTTCTTGATTATTAGACCTTAATCAATAAGGATTTGCCTTTATGCTTTCCTAGTTAGCTAAGTTTTATGTTTTCAAGTTAGTTTAGGTTTATGCTTTCCTAGTAATCTTAGGTTTATGCTTCCCTATGTCAGCTCAAGGCTTAGGTTGTAATAGACAGTTTTATGCGTTATATTTTTCTGAGAATTCAGATTTGAGAGTTTCTTTTGGGCTCCTAAACCCTAGAACTCATTTATCAGCATTCCATCTTTGATTTTATAGCTTAAATCTCTCTTTTCTCTACTGTTTGTTGCTGGAAGTTCTCTCTATTCTAGATTTTTGCCCTAATATAGCAGCAAGACAGCAGCCTTTGCTTCTGTCCTGCATCATGATTGCTAGCTGATATGAATTATACTCTGATAACTCGTTATGGCAGCTATTATCTCTGATCATATTTCTTGCATTTGTGGAGCAGTGCTTTTTTCTAGTAAAAAAAATTTCCTATTAATATTTCCATAGACTTCTCAAGCATCACAAATTTTGTTCCAGGTATATGCATAGATGGGAACTGGATGCTGCTTTGGATGTTCTCACCATGTGCAGCTGTCACCTACCTCAAAGTGATCCCATTAGGAAGGAGGTACTGCTTTTTATTTGGAAATGCTTCATTATATTCTATTAATGTTAAATTCCGTCTTGATAATTTACCTGAAGCTTGATGAAGGTCCACTCTGTTGCATTACTTTTACTGGTTGAACTTTTGTTGTCTGATGATGATGTAATCTTTCTGGATGCTTAGGTCATGCATGTCAGACAAGCTTTGCAGAGGTACAGCCACGTTCTAAGTGCAGATGAGAATTATAGCAGCTGGCAAGAGGTTATAATTCTGGCCTCTGTGGACTAAAATGAAAAGTAAAAATTGATAGAAATGCTACGACTTATTTTTGCTTGTTTATGTAGCCTGCATTATCACAGTACTTAGGGTTCTTATTTTTTACTTTTTATTACCCTTGAATTAACTCTTCTCTTTTCCCTCTTTCAATTTCAGGTTGAAGCAGAGTGTAAGGAAGATCCTGAGGGGTTGGCACTTAGATTAGCTGGAAAAGGAGCTGTTTCTGCTGCTCTAGAAGTGGCTGAAAGTGCAGGCTTATCCATAGATTTACGTAGAGAACTACAGGGCCGGCAACTTGTGAAGCTTTTGACTGCGGATCCTCTCAATGGTGGAGGTCCAGCAGAAGCTTCACGGTTTCTATCTTCACTACGTGACTCAGATGATGCTCTACCAGTTGCCATGGGTGCAATGCAGCTTTTACCTGATTTGCGATCAAAACAGCTTTTGGTAATCAATTGTCTTTTTGGAAGTTTTGTTCCTAGAAATCTATAATATTAATTTGATTTGATAAACATTTATCTCTTCGTGTGGTTTTCTTTTATTTACTTTTGTAAAGGTTCATTTCTTCCTAAAGCGAAGAGAAGGGAATCTTTCAGATGTTGAGGTGTCTCGGCTAAACTCATGGGCCTTAGGTCTTCGTGTTCTGGCTGCCTTACCATTGCCATGGCAGCAAAGATGTTCTTCCTTGCATGAGCACCCTCATTTGATACTTGAGGTTCTTCTGATGAGGAAACAACTACAGTCTGCTGCTATGGTTAGATATTCTTAAATTCCTTCAATCACACACGGCTGTTTTACATATTTTGTATTCAGACAGATATGAATACCATATGGTCATTTGTTATAACTTAAGGACATGAAAGACATAAAAGTTGGATTATGGTTCCCCATACATTGTGGTTTTCAGTGTGTTTGTGCTTCTTTCATGCTATTACTTATTCACATTTTTTATTTGACAGATCCTCAAAGAATTTCCTTTGCTGAGAGACAATAATCTCATTATTTCCTATGCTGCTAGAGCGATTGCTATCAGTATTAGCTCTCCCCCAAGAGAACATCGAGTTTCTGTTTCGGGGACAAGATTAAAGCAGAAAACAAGAGCAGGTGCACCTGTGAGGTCTTCTTTCACTAGCAGTCTAAGTAACTTGCAAAAAGAGGCCCGCAGAGCTTTCTCTTGGGCTCCACGAAATACTGGAGACCGGGCCGCACCCAAAGATGTTTACCGTAAGAGAAAGAGTTCTGGATTGACACCATCAGAAAAAGTAGCTTGGGAGGCCATGGCTGGAATCCAGGAAGATCGTGCTTCAACATATTCTGTTGATGGGCAAGAACGGCTTCCTTCTATTTCAATTTCTGAAGAGTGGATGCTAACTGGCGATGCAATGAAGAATGAAGCTGTTCGTGCATCTCACCGATATGAAAGTGCCCCAGACATTACCCTTTTCAAGGTATGCTAGTGAAATAGGCACCTTTTGGTTTTTAATTTACCAAAATGCCTCTAGATATGTAATAAAGACAGTAAAGCTAAATACGTTTCATGCTTCTATTTGCCTATTCCATATGTATAATTCATATGCAGTGATTTTGTTTAGGCATGCTGCTGCTGTCTGTTGAAAGTTTATGTTTTCTGTTTGCAGGCACTGCTTTCTCTATGTTCTGAAGACTCTATCTCTGCAAAAAGTGCATTGGATTTGTGTGTTAATCAGATGAAGAATGTGTTGAGCTCCCAACAATTGCCTGAGAATGCATCTATGGAAACAATTGGTCGAGCTTATCATGCCACAGAGACATTTGTACAGGTATACCTTCACCAAGCATTTAGAATGCATATAATATGAGTCCATCATAAATTACTTCATGTTTAAAGTTCCATAACCAAAAAAGGGAATAACATGCATTTTGCCTTGTAAAGACAGGGTTATGGCATGGTTATCCAATCACCTTTAGGTGCAATTTTGTTTGTGATGCAGATTGGAATATTAGTTCTCATGACATCTTTTGCAGGGGTTACTTTATGCTAAATCCTTGCTGAGAAAGCTTGTGGGTGGTAGTGATTTTTCGAGTAATTCTGAAAGAGGTAGGGAGGCTGATGATGCATCCTCTGATGCTGGTAGCTCTAGTGTGGGTAGTCAGTCCACAGATGAGCTATCTGAAGTTCTATTGCAAGCAGACATTTGGCTAGGACGTGCCGAGCTGCTTCAGAGCCTTCTGGGATCAGGAATTGCTGCTTCTGTAGATGATATTGCCGATAAAGAGTCATCTGCCCGTCTCCGTGATAGGCTGATTGTGGAGGAACGGTACAGCATGGCTGTATATACATGCAAAAAGTGCAAGGTAATTTTGTAGCTTGAAGTTGTAGTTAATATTGCTGTATCTGGTTAAACTATGTTGAGCTTATGTTTATTTGGGGCTTCTATCAGATTGATGTTTTCCCTGTTTGGAATGCATGGGGACATGCTTTGATTCGGATGGAGCACTATGCGCAAGCTCGTGTGAAGTTCAAGTATGTTAAGTTTATATTTGGTGTTAAAAATGTTATGGCTTTTATCGGTCAATAAAAATTAATGTTTTTTCTTTTCTCTAAAACCTCTCTCTCTCTCTCTCTCTCTGGCTCTGGCTCTCTTTCTTGCTCTCTCCCTCTTTATGTTATCTCTCATTGCCCCTGTTTCTTCCTGAGGTACAATACAGGTGCTTAGCAATGTTATTTCCCCCCTTCTGATATTGCAGGCAAGCTCTTCAACTTTACAAGGGTGATTCCGCACCTGTCATTCTCGAGATCATCAATACAATCGAAGGAGGCCCTCCAGTTGATGTTTCAGCTGTTCGTTCCATGTAAGATGCCATACTGCTTTGAAGTCACAATTTTTATATTGATCTTGTGTCAAGTTCTTTTTTGGTTGCTGTGTGATTTTGAGGGTGAGACAACTTTTCTTTAGGAGTTTAAAAGCTTGTTCTTTTTTGTAAAGGAAATATTTCCTAGTATGTGTTGCATCACTAATATTTAAAAAAAAAACAAAAAAAGGTTTAATCAGTACAGGAAAAGTTATCACTAATTACTGGGTTATTTTATCTGAAAAAAGGTTTAATCAGTACAGGAAAAGTTGTTATCACTAATTACTGGGTTATTTTATCTGAAAAATGACTGAGAGGCACAGACAGAGCTGCTTCTGTATGCTAACATTGTGTACATGGACTTTTAAATCATAAAAACGAAGAAACAACCGAAGGTTCTAGTATTTGGTTCCTGTATGGGGATTTGACAACAAGCATGGTAGTTTGCTGTTTCTGTAATCATGATAGACGTGAGAAGTTACAAGAAACTCAACTCTGTTCACAAAAGCCTTAATAAAAACCGACAGTGATAGGCTCCAAGAATCTTTACTCACTTTTGAGTCTGCTTGCCATTGTGAAGAAACATTGGCTGTTTGTTAAACGTCAGAAGAGGTATCTCTTTTTATCCATTGTGGATCATAAATCAATCTTGAGAGGACTTGAATTTTTCCATTCCAGTAAGGGCTAGAATGCGATAAAATCTCATGTTCTATATTGTTCGTGCATTATGCTAAATGGTTTTATCCTGGAGTGGGAGAAGATGTTATTTGGTTAACTTGACATATACATTATATTATATATATAATATTCAATCTATTTGTGTACAATAGGCTGGAATGTGAGGCACTATAGTGACACTCATGTATCAGGTCCTGGTTATGTTGATTTTCTGAACAAGATACTATCTGACATGCTACTCTAATGAATTTTAGTGCACAGAGTGCACTAACTTTATTCTTAACAAATAAATATATGCTCAGAAGCCTTTTTTTTCCTGTAATGAATAAGGGTCTGAGAGAAACAACGCATTTAGATCATTACATATATACTGAAAATGCAACTTATACTGCAGGTATGAACATTTGGCTAAAAGTGCACCGACAATCTTGGATGACTCTCTTTCTGCTGATTCATATCTCAATGTGTTGTACATGCCATCCACATTTCCTCGTTCTGAGAGATCCAGGCGTTCTCAAGAATCTGCAAATAATAATTCCACATATATTTCAGACTTTGAAGATGGACCCCGCAGCAACTTAGACAGTGTTCGGTATGTTGAGTGTGTCAACTATTTACAAGAAGTAAGTTGCAACGTCCTTCTATGCTCAAGTTAAGCTTTTAAGTTTTCTACATTGATGGCTAGCATAACTGTTTACAGATTATGAAAGGCAAGAATCTATATATTTAAACTGTGCATGTTGACATTTCATTTCCACTCACATATATCTGGAGTATGAACTAAGGAATCTTATCACGAGCTAGTTAGTTTTACTCCACTTAATTATTTTTTGTTGGATTTCTCTTTTGTCGGTCGTAACATTGGACTTAATGATCTAAGCACGCACATTTACCAAATTTCAACTTGATTCGTCATCGGTACCATCCAGAGGATATTTCAATTTTTTTTCTTCGTATAAAATTTATATCAGATATTGAATCTTCTTGATCGGATGGTTGCGTATAATGGGTTAACTTTAAATTTGGTTAGTATTATGTTCATGATCAGAGCATTCAATCCACCAGTATGATTGACAAAAACTAATTGCTGTGGTTCAAAATTGACTACTTTAAGTTGCCTATAATGGGTTGACTTTAAATTTGGTAAGTATTATGTTCATGATCGGAGCATTCAATCCACCAGTATGATTGACAAAAACTAATTGCTGTGGTTCAAAATTGACTACTTTTCACTTGTATCAATTGATCTCCACACCCACACACACATACATACATGTTACATAAATATACACTCGTGTGTTAGTTGTTTTTATTTGGCAGCAGAGTTATTACCACTTATTGAGGTGGTTTTGGAATGGCTGTATTGTAGCTATTCCTCTCTCCTATTTATAAATTGTATATTTTTGTTCATACAATCAGTTGCTTGATATGTAACTAGTTTCCAATCCTTTGCAGTATGCACGACAGCATTTGCTCAATTTCATGTTTAGGCATGGTCACTACAATGATGCTTGCATGTTGTACTTTCCTCTAAATGCTGTTCCCCTGCCTTCTCAACCATCAACAGTGGGGGTGGCATCCTCATCTTCATCACCTCAAAGATCAGATCCTTTGGCAACTGATTATGGGACCATTGATGATTTGTGCGATTTGTGTATTGGTTATGGTGCAATGCCTGTTTTGGAAGAAGTGATTTCAACAAGAATGTCATCTACAAACCCACAAGATGTAGCAGTGAACCAGTATACAGCTGCAGCCCTTGCCCGTATTTGCATCTACTGTGAAACTCATAGGCATTTCAATTATTTATACAAGTTTCAGGTAAAGTTTCACTTGATGGGTTTCACGTGTACATGAAATAGGGTAGTGTAAGAAAATATGTTGTGTCTTCAACATATTATTTGTATTTGTTGCATGATAATATACTACAACCCCTCTTATAAAGTAAGTAAAGTACTGATGATACTCCAAACACTATCAGAGCCTATATATATTAAAAGAAAACTAGGAAAACCCTAAGAAAGGACACAAAAATTGGTAAATTTTGGTAAAAGACAACATAATCTGCAAAAGTTTTTGTAGCAGAATAGGTGCTAGCTTAAATAATACCAACATTAATGACCCTTAAACAACTCCTTTAGTTACTTTTTAGAATTTATAGAATATTTAGTAACTCTTTTGTATTGTCCCAGATGACTCATTAATTACTTTTGCACCAACCCAAGGCTTCCTTAGACAGTGCTACCTCAAGTTGACATTTGAATTCATAGGCCTTATAAATTCTAGTGCTTCCATGGTGCTATAGGAACAAACCGTGGATTATAAATTTTAGTGTTTTGCAAGCTTTCCTATAGTTTCTTGGTCAAGCTCTTTCATAAATAGCACATGTGCAACCCCATTAGCTTTGAACTTATTTAAAGTCTTGAGCACCCAAGTAAGTGAGTCCCTCCTATCCCGATTGGGGAAAGTCTCCATCCTTCATTTGGTCAAGAACCTCTGTAACTCCACCTTTATAAGAGATGAAGACGTTCTTTTCTACAAAGTGGACAATCTTGTTATCAAACTGCGATGGTCTTCCTGAAAATAAAGGGCAAGCTTCCATGTCCATGCAACACACAAGACTGTTGAATTAATTATTGGAAAAAGGAACAAGGCATTGTTGTATTACCTGACCAACCATATTGATCAGTGTTCTCTCTCTTTAATTTTATTTATTTGTTTATTTAATTTTCACTTTAAATTCATCATTGGGAAGTTTTGATCTTACAAATATCGCTGTTAAAAATTCTGCATCTTTTTATTGCTTGAAAGTTCATCATATTGTATTTTTTCTTACCAATTATTTTATTGTGGATGAAATCATAGATTTACTTCATTTTTCAGGTTATTAAGAAGGACCATGTTGCTGCTGGACTTTGCTGCATCCAATTGTTTATGAACTCTTCTTCGCAAGAGGAAGCTATAAATAATTTGGAGAATGCCAAGGTATGCTTTTATTTATTGCTCTTGGACCACCTTAATACTCTATTGAACTATTTGCAAGATGGTTCTTATGCTTTTTGATGGATAATGGTTGAGGAATTTTTGCCTTAAAGCTTGGGATTAGGTTTAAGGTTTGCACTTGATTGGGTGAGGGTAAACCATCAGTCCTTGATTCAATTTTATTGTTCCCATCAAGCCTCACAAAATTATGATGGCATTATACATTCACTATCAAACTTGTCATTTCCCTAGAAAAGGGGCTTGAGAATTAGGTTTAAGTGGTTTGAGAATATTAAGGATAATGAGAGTCTGTTTGGTTGGTGATCCAAAAACAAGTTTTAAAAACTAGGATACAATCCAAATCTAGGTTTTATTTCAGTATTTTTCAATTTTCGAAAGCATGTTTGATATTAAACTCACAAACTTTTTGAATTTAAAAAACTACAAAAATGCATTTGGCACTAGGAGCTGGTGTCCGAGACTTTAGGATCAGGGTCTGGGCTTGGGGCCTTGTGTTCAAGGCTCGGCATGGCTCGAATTCTAGGGCTTAGGGCCTGGGGTCTGAGTCTGGGGTCCATGTGTCGAGGTTCGAGTCTCCAAGCTCAAAGTTTGGGATAAAGGTTCGAGAATAGGGGCCTGGGGTTGAGGTCCTAGGGTCAGAGGTTGGGGATTGTGGTCAGGGGGCAGTCTCTAGTTTGGGGTTTGGGGATCACGATTGGGGGTTTGGTGTTTTGTGAGTTTTAGAATACAATCTTGATATTCTCTGTGAGTGTGCATGTTAGTTACCTAAACATTTTAGTGTTTCAAAATTTACTGAATTTGTAGTAGTTGCCTGTATATGTCTCTTTCATGATTTTCATTTATCTTTCTCTTGGTTGTAGATGCACTTTGATGAAGCATTATCGGCACGATACAAAGGTGGGGATTCTACTAAGCTTGTGACAAAGGGTGTTAGAGGAAAAAGTGCTTCTGAAAAGCTCACTGAAGAAGGACTTGTCAAGTTTTCTGCTCGGGTATCAATTCAGGTAATTGAATCAAAGTACATAAATATATTATCTCTTAAAATATTGTGAGACAAAATCAATTTTTTGAAAACTTATTAAGGTGTAAATGTGAACTAATGTGTCACGGGCTGCCCTTCTTGACTCTGTGATTAATCCATAGGGGAACCAAATTTCTTAATATAGACGGTTCCCTTGCTTTTGAAAAACAGAGAGAGAGAGAGAGAGAGAGAGAGAGAGAGCTTCCTAACCTTAAACTGTATGCCTGTTATTTTTCGAGTGAGTAAGGAAATGATTAATATTTCATACACCAGCAATGGATTTTTAAATGCACAGACCATTGGGTGTCTAATTTTCATGTACAATCTCAAAAAAAAAAAAAATGGAAACAATCTAAAATCAGATTGTATTAGAGTAAAATCCACAATTAATCAATCACTAAATGCATTGACCTATGCTTGAGGGCATGCTTCACGTAAACAGACATTTGACCAAGACTTGCATACTACCAAATCTTAGAGGGCATATTGTCAAATAGCTGTCCATCTGCTTCTTAACATGCTAGCAATCAACATTATCTATTGTACTGTGAAGTCTCTATCTTATCCTCATGCACTGAGGTACTGGCCCTGGCTAAGCTATCTAGTGTTATGACAAAAATCCACAGTAATTTAGTACTCTGTAGAACTAAATGGATAGCTGATTTATAAATATGTTTTTATCTATTTGAAACTGAAATCCAAAATCCAAGTTAATCCTATGAACTTCATTTTTTAGTCTCACATATTTCTTGTGGGTTTTATCGAATGGTAGGTTGAAGTTGTGAGATCCTATAATGATCCGGATGGACCTCAGTGGAAACATTCACTTTTTGGAAATCCAAATGACCCTGAAACATTCAGGTTCAAGTCATTCTAATCAATGCTGAGTTTATTATGAGCATCTTTAGGTTTTCTTTTTAATTATATTAAAGAAATGAATTACTTCAATGTCCAGTAGCAATATCTTTTGCCTTGTAATTTCATATATTTGTATTTCTTGCACCAGAAACTTGTATGACTAGAATTCCAAGTCATAAAGAGATGACGTCTTTTGTTCCTATGAGGGTTCATGTCTTAAACAGTTTTGTTTTCTGAAATTTCTATTACTAATTGTTAAGATTAGTTCCTTTTTTACATGTTATTATAATAGTTAGATTTAAAGAAAAAAATCTTGAGCAGTTTATTGCCAGTCCTTGCCATGAATTCCCTCTTAGTTTTAGTGTTCCTTAATGTGAATGTGCACAAATTTGACCCCATCACTACTATAATTCTATTGCGAATGAAGAAATTTCGTAATTTTCTGATTTTTTTGAAAAAAAAAATGTTCCTCTTTGTATTGTACCTTTTTTTGGGTCTATCACCACTGCTGGGTGTCATGTGCTTTGAAAATATTCTTCTACCATGGCATATAGTACTTGTGAAATATTTGATTCTGTGGTGAGGGAATTCATGCCTTTGCCCCTCTTTTTGCAGGAGAAGGTGTAAAATTGCCGAGTCGCTTGTGGAAAAGAATTTTGATTTGGCTTTCCAAGTGATTTATGAATTCAATCTTCCAGGTAGCCATTACATTAATGATTTCATGTTCAATCCTGCATTTCTCGCATGCAGTAATTAGCTTCTGGATTTAATTCATTGTCTACTTACATTCTATCTTCTCATAACTTTCAGCTGTGGATATATATGCTGGTGTAGCTGCATCACTTGCTGAGAGAAAAAAAGGTAGTCAGCTGACAGAGTTCTTTAGAAACATAAAAGGGACTATTGATGATGATGATTGGGACCAGGTAATGTGATTTATCTCTCTTTTATATTGTACGTGCTGTTTGTGAAATGACAAGAAAATTCATGGTTTAATTGTGTCATGGGTTAGTTTTACACTTTTAGTTGGCTTAAGAGTTGAAATGATTATAAAACACATTGCATTTCAACTTATCAAATTTTTTCCTAAACATAAAAAATATAAATTGGAGATCTGAAAAAGAATGTCTCAAAAATTGAAATTGAAAGTTTTTATAGTATGGACAAGTAGTAGTTTATATTTTGGGTTTTTTACTTAAATACCATCTGAACTATAGGGGGTGTGCTCCCGTACCACCTAAACTTTTTTTTTTTTTACTATTTCCTCAAGTATAACAAAGGAAAAAAAATTTTAAGGGCAAATTAGGAAGTTTGAGAAAAAAGTTGATGATTTAACAAAAAAAAAATTGACTGAAGGTGCCACATTGGCACATGCTGATAATTTCAGGTGGTAAATAGAAAACAAAAAAATTTTGGGTGGTATGGGAGCACACCCCCTATTGTCTAGGTGGTATTTGCGAAAAAAAGCCTTATATTTTTAATCAAGTTTGATCATCTGTTGAGGTTTTGAAATGAAAAAGAAAATAGGTGTGATTTTTTGTCACATACTTCATCTCCTTTCTGTGTTGTAATTGTTATGTCACTCAAGAAAGCCATCCCAACCCAAAGGTAACAAGTGACTATTTAATCATCACAGTAAATCACAGGAATGATAAGAATCTCAGCATTTTCACTACTGTTTTTACTAACAGGAGAGGAAAAATTTAGCGCTAACTGAAATACCTCCTTTTTAATTTAACCATTGGCCAAGTTATAATCATACTGATGCTCCATTGAGATACTGGAAAAGGCAGTTCATAGCTGGTTAGATGTTTTTAGCCTAAGATTTATATTCTGCAACTTTCTAAATGTGATTTAGTTTTAGATTTGGTTTTCTTTGCATCCCAATCACTTCCCTCTTCCTGGAATTTAGATGATTTTTGTATTTTTGTCTTTGTTTTTAAATCTAATAAATGTGTATTTCTCAATTGTTGTAGGTCTTGGGAGCTGCAGTTAATGTATATGCTAACAAACATAAGGAACGCCCTGACCGTCTCATAGACATGTTAACCAGCAGCCACAGGTAATTTTTTAACAAACAATTAATAACGGTATTCTTGAATTAGTAGCTTCACACCATTAGAATATTGAACTTTAGTATTAAGAATTTTGTTCCATATGTCTTTCCTTTTGATACTTGCACTCCTTTTTAAAATTTTTGACTTGTCTATTGCTCTATGCTATGCAGGAAGGTTCTGGCTTGTGTGGTTTGTGGTCGTCTAAAAAGTGCATTCCAAATTGCTTCTCGTAGTGGAAGTGTAGCTGATGTTCAATATGTAGCTCATCAGGTTATCTTCTTTTCCTAAGCAACTTTCCCATATATACCGTCGATCATTTTTACAATGTTTGCATTAACAATTATATATGGTTAGGCCCTTTTTACAACATTTGCTATTTTTATACCAACATTTTTGCAGGCATTGCATGCAAATGCACTTCCTGTGCTCGATATGTGTAAACAATGGTTGGCCCAGTACATGTGACTTGTTGCTTGAGGAGATTACAGGTGATGCAAATTATCATTGGCTTTTTTCCATTTATTTCAACTTTGCTGCACTCAGAAAGTTTGTAAGGCATGTGAGCCTCGTCACAGCATGGGGGTGGAAATGGGGTCTTTCTGAAGGAAGCTCTAGTCAAGCCCATGATAAATTAATAAGTCTCATGCAGAAGATTAGGAACATCACATCAATTAACCATACTTAGAGTTAATCAACAATAGTTAATGTACAGTTATGGGATTAGGAGTTTGTTAGCCAGTCTGTCATACCTGTTGATTGGAGCTTGTACAATTATTCGGTTAATGAGAAATCAGAGCATTTTATTTCATTTCGTTATTTTCCTCAATAGCTTTTTGGGTTTTTTTACTAAACACCAAAATGAAAAAAGTCTTGATAGGTCGGTTATAGGTCGGTTCGCCTATATAAACCGGGGTTTTAGTGAGCCGAGCATTTGATTTGGCTGGCGCTTTTTTTCCTCTCATATTTTACGATATAATTACTATCGAATAGTATAGTATGCTTTTCCAAAAATACCCTTACTTAGACCCAACTCAATTAGTCACCTATACCTGCAATCTATGCTACAAACAACACTCGAATCTTATGCCATCACCGCCAAATCTAACACCATCACATCCAAACTGAACATTGAATCCTGAATTATGGAGTCGGTTTTAAGTCATTTATTAAATAATTTGTGTTTGTATTGCTATATCTTAAATCCTAGATGTTTAATCATGATTTGAACACATCATGGTTGCTCTTGAAACTTATTTTTGTCGCAAATCATGCGACACTAGTATGCCAAACATCCTACTGGAGGATTGGCAACTACTTATCGAACATGTGCAAGAAGGTTCGGTTGGCATCTATTGAACATCATTTTAAAAAAAAATTTGGGCGTGTTCAGCAAACATCCACCAAACATCCTTATTCATGTTTGAAAGTGTGCTAAACAATACGCGATTTCAATGTTTAAAATTGAGAATGTTTTTTTTGTTTAAACTCGAAAGAATGATCAACATACTTAATTTGGATATTTCCAAACCACAATTTGAGTATCAATTCGTCAATATTACAATTGTTTGTATCAAAGAGGGATAATTTAGAGAGTATATTTTAGTAAGCTTAGAGTTTTTGGTTAGAGAGTTGAGTGAAGAGATGATGTTAGGTTGGGTATAGGTTTAAGTGAGTTTTTTTTTCTAATTAAATCAATGATTTTTATTGGTCAATTTGCATTATGGTAGAATTGGAAATTGAATTTTCACTAAAGTGTTAGGGTTAGAAATAAATTTGTTGGGGCTACAGTACCCTTTGAAAAAAATTTCATTTTGTGTTTGACAACTGCTGTGTCGTCTTCATCCAATTTTCAAAACATGATAACTCGAACAGATCAGATACAAAATCAATGAATCTGTGTTGGACCATCCTTTTTGGGAATTTGGGTTGGACCGTCAATTAACACCAACCTACACATACTATTATTAAATGGACTCCGAAGAATATGTAGACGAATTGGCCATGCATGACAATATGACATCCGTCTAAGTCCATGCGTTGAAAAAACGTAATAAATATCTTAATAATTTGTTTTGGATATAAATAAATATCTTAATATTTATCCAGTTAAGAAAGTGTAGGAGAGAATTCAAGGTTTGTTTGGCAATGTTTTTAAAAGGCTTAAAAGTATTTTTAAATAGTAAAAAACGCTTTTGAATTACGAAAGAGCTTAGAAAACGCTTTCAAGAAATCCAAACTAAAATAATGACCACAAATTAAGGTGATGGTAAAACTATTAATCCCAAGTCTTTAAAATTAGGTCTACGAGAAAGAGTGAAAAAAAAGATTAAGATAAGTACGATCAATAATTCGACCTCTAAATCTCTAATCAGGATACTAAACTCATACAGATCGAAAGATGCACAATATCCATAATATATGGCAAGTTATAGAGAATGCTAATTACCAAATTAGTAAAGGAGGAGGACGACAGTGGTAAGTTATAATTTTTCATTCAGAAATATAGAAAGATTTGACTTTATTGAGAATTATTGTGATATACGATTAATTCCCTGAATCGGCTACAAAACTATTATCAATGTTATCTCTGCGTGATTTGTGCTACCAAACCAAATAATATATGATTTTCTATGAAAGCTCTCTACCACCTTTCCCATATTATATTAATACAGAATTAGGAAAATCTTCTACAAATTTATAGTTCTTTCATTAAAATTCACATATTTTTGTTTTCATACCTTAACCCCTTTGACTAGTTGTCAAATCGATCACCTACTTTTCATATATATATATATATATATTTCTTAGTCAGTATTTCTTAAAATTCAAATATTGTAAATCTGTTTTATGCCTTCAACTCTATGTCAGACTATACATTATTCCACTATTTATTAACTGTTGTTTTTACTTCCTAAATTTCTGGTGCTTTTAATGCTGATGATAATTTATTGTTTAGACTTCTTTTTTTAATTTAAAATATAAAGTTGTCATAAACTTCTAAACAATTAATTAGAATATATTAAGCAATAAGTAAAAATATCTAGAATATACTTCATAGCATAGAATTTTGAATATAAACTTTAGCTATTAAAGAAAAAACTAATGGTGTTGTGGGGTATAAAAAATGAGCTAATATCCTAATATCCCTATTAACTATTACCTCACAGACTTTGCACACAGACAAGCAGAAGCTACCCTATTATTCTAATCCTAATTAATGAGATCAAATCTAGACTTTGCATATATAAACAAGAGGCAAGACCCTCTCTCTCTCTCTCTCCCTCCATCCCTCAACTCTGGTGGTAAACAGTAATGTCGTCGTTTCTGTCCACAGCGTCTCCCCTGCCTTTGCTGTTCCGAAGGCGCTCGAGTGCCGAAATTCGGAACTTGGCCTCAGTCTCAAGCAGCATGTTACCAGCTTTTGGGACTGTTGTAGATGAAAGTCACTTGCAGCTCAAGAAATTTGTCATTGCTCCCTACGATAGGAGATACCGGTGAGTAATATTTCTCTTAGTAAACCCGAAAATCAATCGGTTTTATAATATTATGTTGTCAAATTATGAATCAAAATATATAGATAAATATATAATTTTTTAATTATAATTTACAGTCTAAAACATAATATATATTTGCTAACTCCTCACAAAAACATGCATCTCTCTAATAATAATGGGATGGATGATGCAGTTGGTGGCAGACGTTTCTAGTGGTATTGGTGGTGTACTCAGCGTGGGCATCACCGTTCGAACTGGCCTTCAGAAAAGTGGCAACAGGGTCTCTCATGCCCGTTGATTTGGTAGTCGATGCCTTCTTCGCCATTGACATACTCCTAACTTTCTTTGTGGCTTACTTGGATAAATCGACCTATCTCTTAGTACTTGATCACAACAAAATTGCTTTGAGGTATGATTTAATTCCATAATTTATGTTTATTTTTTGTTATAATTCAGTCCGTCTATTTCATGTTCTCGAGTTAAGGTTCATGGGAAAAAAAGTAGTTGTTTAAGGTAAGACGTTCTTAAAAGGAAATGAAAATTAAATCAAGGAATAATTTATAACATGCTATATAAGTTGTTATCTTGACTATAATCATTCTGACCGTTTGAATTTTTTATTTTTTTATTGGTATAGAAGCTTGTGCATTATTTGAGAGAATCGAATATAATTTTAATTCATTACCTCATCCGTTCTTATCACTAAAACAAACCCTAAAGATTTCATCTAATACTAGTGCATATATAATAATACTGATATATAATAGTGTATAATATATGTCTTACTAAAATTATAACCTTATATTTTTGAATTATATATTGAAAATAGCATCCCTAACCTACTACTTACTATATTAGGCCCCTTTGATTAAGGTATTCTCAAATAATTTTATTTGAAGGATCTCTCATAGGATCTGTTCTATATAATTATTATTTTAATGATCTAAGTCATTTATTTTTTAAGTTTGTATTCAAATATCATCTTGCAAAAAATAGACAATAGAAAACAATTAAACTATCAAACTTTGATCAAATAAAAAGAAAAAGAAAATATATGATTCTTCAAAATATATAGTTTTAATTATCAAAATATATAAAATGTAAAATAAATCTCCACAAAAATACCTTAAATAAACCTAAACCCTCGGCCTACTTACTATATATACTATATATTTGAGGGGAGCCTATAGCCTAATACCTATTATTATTTCATAGACATAGCCTAGCTAAGATTCGATTACATGTGTTCCCATAAGAATCCAAGCATTACTATTGACCTAACGTGTACTATTGACTTTAATACAATTATTGTGTGCAATCGTATTTATTTAATGGTGAAATCATTTACATTCTAATAGTGGAAAAGTAACTTTATAACATCCAATAATTGATGAAGTTAACCAGTAATTACCAAAGACTTTAAAGAAATCAAAGTGACGAATGCTATGATATGATAGTAATTAGTAGCAAAACAGAATTATAAATATTAATTAAGAATGATGTGATGTGAGTTAATTATTTATTCATATATATATATATATATATATATATATATATCTTGCATATGTAGTTTTTGATGTTGTGAGTGGCCAGGTATGTCACAAGAATATATTTCCCAATGGACATAGCCTCTACTCTACCATTTCAGCTCATATACAGACTCTTAACTGGCAAAATGCACCATGGCCCGGTCTTTGGCTTCCTCAATTTGCTACGCTTCTGGCGTCTCAGGCGCGTTAGTGGACTCTTTAAAAGGTACACTCTCACTTCCTTTACAAACTTTATTCAGAAATTTTAGAATCTGTGCTACAATAACCTAATCAATAGTAATTGATGTCTTCTTGTAGGCTAGAGAAAGACACACGCTTTAGTTACTTTTGGACAAGATACATCAAACTAATTTGTGTAAGTCACTATTCCACTTTTTTATAAAGTCTCACTATGATTAACGTTGTAATTAACAGTCTAACAATATAATATAATCAAATCGTACTGTAGGTTACGTTATTTGCAGTACACTCGGCAGGTTGCTTCTACTACTGGATGGCCACCCATCACAAAACGGCGTCGGAAACATGGATTGGAGCGCAGGTGAATGATTTTGAGAACAGAAGCATCTGGTTAGGTTACACCTATGCCATTTACTGGGCCACTGTCACTCTCACCACTGTTGGCTATGGAGACTTGCATGCTGTCAACTTTGGGGAGAAGGTTTTTACCTTCTTCTATATGCTCTTCAACATTGGCCTCGTTGCTTATTTGATTGGAAACATGACCAATCTCATTGTCCATAGCGCTGTCCGAACCTTATTCATGGTAACTTCCCCTCCTATTCTGATGAAATATTAGGAGAATAATTTAAGCTATAAAATCAAAATATTGCATAAAATGATTATGTGTAACGCTCTCACTAGAAGTTCTTCCATGGGCGATGTCCTATAGGGCCTCCTATCACAATCAATAGTTTTCCCACAATCGGCGAGTTCCATGTTTTTAGGTCCCACTTTATTGCGTGATAGGCTCCACAAGAGATTTAAATTCTCCACTTGTCTTGTTTTTACTAGTTTCAATCACACCCCAAAATTTGCTATAAATTCATTTCATCTTTTACCCACTCATATATATGTGGGATCCATATTCATGTTAATGGGATATATAATTCTTCCGTATTGACAATCTGCCGAAAATATATTATATAATAATAATTATATAGAAATATGTTTATTGGTTTAAACCATTGATGTTTATGGGACCCATTGTGGACCCAAACCCATCAAAACTGTAAATCATCCACATGAGTGTGGATGATATATAGCTCTAAAATAAATCAAATACAGGTCAATTACTCAATTACAGACTAATTTTAGGTATTAATTATATATATATAGAGGGATGCCATCAGTGAGATATTCAGATATGCAAGTAAGAATAGACTTCCAGAAGGGTTGAAAGAGCAAATGCTGGCCCACATGCAACTCAAGTTCAAGACAGCGGAGTTGCAGCAGGAAGAAGTGCTACAAGACCTTCCCAAAGCAATACGATCCAGCATTGCCCAGCAACTTTTCCGTAAAACTGTCGAGAAAACCTACCTATTCAAAGGGGTCTCTGAACACCTCACTGTCCAATTGGTATAGCAATATTTTCTTCCCTCTAAAACTCTGAAGCCTATTTGTATATTATTATTAATAAATACCAATATTAGAGATTCATAATATGATTTTTATTTTTTAATTATTGTTCTCACATTACAGGTGTCTGAGATGAAAGCAGAATATTTCCCACCCAAAGTTGACATTGTCTTACAAAACGAAGTTCCCACAGATTTCTACATTTTAGTAACTGGAGCATTGGTATTGTCTCTCTTCACACAATTCTTGCATACAACGAGTTGGGTATACACCAAAGCCGTTGTATTGTATGCAATAATTCTCCCTCTCTGCATGTTCATCCTATATACTATACGTAACAGTAGAAACATAATGGCACAACATATTTGAAACTGCAGGACGTGCTGAAATACAAGAACGGCTCAGAACAGGTATCTTACTAGTAATTTCAGTGTATGTTCCTACGTAGTATTTAACTATGAATTTCTAAACACGAAGAAGCTACCAATTACTTCTTCAGGTATACATGAAAGGCTCCAGAGTCAAGAAATTATAGTATACAGTAAAACATGCAATGCAAGTACGATAAGCGTGGCCAGCTGCGAGTGCGAGTGAACAATAAGGAATATAAGAAGTAAAAGAAAATAGTGCGCCTCTTGGCATTGTAGGATGTCCAAACCAAGAATCAGATTAGCGAGAATCGATAGTCAGATGCATAAGCATGTACTGAACTAAATTCACAAAAGTAGCATCTCAGACTGCTTACAGCTCCTACTTTATGTCTCTGTCTCTATACACAAGATGATCATCGCACCCTTAATGAAGAAACCTAACAGCTCCGACTGTAAGCTCCTAACAACAACCTGCAGAGGCAGATCAACAAAAAATTTCAAAAAATCAAATGTAAACCATGTCCAGAAAGGGAGAGACTGCAGTCATAGAAAATGGTTAATCTCCATTAGACTTCCTCTAAAGTCATGAATACCAAACAGATGTTATTCAGTCTGGAAATAAATATAAAGATTTGATATGGGGATGAAACACAAATATAGTAAAGCAGAAACCACATATTAAGTGACTCCTAACATGCTAAATCAACTAATTGATGACACATGAATCAACTATTATAGCAATGTTGACAGTGAGAAGCAGATGCCCAGAATTCATATCTACATCATGAAACCCATTTTTCACTGTATACTGTTCTGATTGAACTAGCTTGTATTTTTCAGTTTTTTTCAAAACTAGGATCTGCAGACATGGTAGGAGATATTGGAGTTTTTTTCAATACCCCACAACCTTTTACAGTGAGAACAAAAAGACTTTCTCAGGTTATCCGGATTAGTCATCAGCGTTTCAAGCAAATGGTACAGCCACAGAATGAAGACGCAAAGATAATTATCAAAAACTTCGTTGAGGTCTGTAACATTTATATCACATCACCTGCCCTCATTATTATTGATACACATCTGAAGATGTAGCATTTATCCAAAAAATATAACATGTGTTGTAACCTGAAGATCCATTGTTTATTGTTTGTAATTATTTGTAGATTTATAACTCGCCCTATCATGTAGAGGTATTTGTTTGTGCTGACTCTGAATTCCTTCTCAGCACTTCAAGGACTTAAAACAAGAGGTGCTACAAGAAATACCATTTCTAACTGAATTGCTGGAAGACGTGAATATAGAGGTACACATCTTCAATTTTAATTGAACACTTTGAATAGAAATCTGAGTCTATTTTATTGGCTTTTAAAGAGAAAGACTTGAATTTTCCATCATGCAGGTGATTCCATAACCTTTCCAAAATTAGAATAGGGAATAACACTTTCAATTTTATAGCAAGTGTATGATATTGAATAGATTGTAAAAGTTGTTCGTCATGGTATGCTATATGTTTGATTTTAGACATGTCATATTCCCTGATTTGGACTTCTAGTTTCAATATTGAGTAGTTTTCAGTTCATTCTAATGATGATGATTACACGTTCTTTGCAGCATACAGAATCAAATGAGAATACACCTAATCACAAACCAGTGAATTACCATAGAGATGCAAATGTGGCAGGTAAAACATTCCATCAGTTGAATCAATAATGTGAAATTAGAATTAAAATTGGTGCACAGGAGCCAGAGAGTAAACAATTACAAATGAGAATAAGCTAACTGAGTAACTATAAGCTATTGTGCTTTACTAATCATTAACTGAACTCCATTGGCTGACATTGTCTCTACTAGAGATATCGGCATGTGGCATCTTTCATCAAAGTAATTAAATTCATGCCATGTTAAATTACTATAAATTCAAACATTGTACATATTGATAGTGTGTTCTTTAGCTATTTTTCATCTAGTTTAAGACTCTTCTATCATTTTACAGAAACGGACAGAACTTCTACTCCGGGGTCAATCACCATCAGAGTGATAATTCATGGACATCATCCAAATGAAGGTGACACAAAAGGAAAATTCATTCATCTGCCTGAGTCAATGGAAGACCTCTTGAGATTAGCAGGTATTACCATATTTAAGGCTTATATATCAAAAAGATTCTACAACACTAATGCTTATTTTCTAAAACAATGCCGAAAGATTTTCCATAGTACGAAACTAACCAATTTCAAAATACTGTAAGATGGTCTTGGCAAATAATTAACTAATACAAATTTGAACTAATGAGAATCTAAAATCAGTCATAGAAGGCCAGGGAGCTGAATGATATGGACAACAATATAGAATATGAAAATCATCTAAGTAATACTAATTGAGTTACCAAACAAAACCTAAATTTCGACCTCACTAACACTTCGGTCACAAGTTTATAACATATTGATTTTTTTTTTGTGTGAATGCAGAGATAAAGTTGGGAAAAAGAGGAAACAAAATCGTCATGGCCGATGGCTCACAGGTCGAAGAATTAAATGCCTTAAGAGACAACGATCACTTGTTCATCTTTTGAACCAAGCACACCATGTATAACACCAAAATTACTCACTAATTGGTGTCAACCATCCCATAAATATAATCTATAATGTAATTCATCGAAGGGTAATTCATCGAAGGGATCGAGATTGAAGAGCTTACAGCAAGGCATCTTCTAGATTCTAGGCTCTATTGTTGAGCATCTGTAATACGGCATAAGCGGCCTTCTCAACTTGTTCTTTGGATTCCTCTACGCTTCTCTTCTTATCAAGAGCAGCGTCCTTGCACTTCTCTATCTCTTCCGTTATTCCAGCAGAGTTTTCATCAATTTCGCTGAAAACAAATCGTACTTATACAACTTCATATGATGCATCGCGAGCGATCAAACAGTTTCTTCGGCATCGAACCTAACCTAACCTAATTCATTCAAATTAAATTTGAAACAGAATTTGAAATTGAAAACTCACCTGATCATCTTAAGCATGTTCTCCATTGCTCCTTGGACCTGTTGCGAAATCTCTGCACGATTAAATCAAATTTTCTTTCAGATCAAACAGTTCTCTCTCGGCGCTCAAAATTGAATCGGAGTTGATTATTTGGAATCGAAATTGTTTCTATCATTGAATGCAAATGATAAACTGAGAGAGAGAGAGAGAGAGAGAGAGAGAGAGAGATATCGTGCTCGATGTAAGAGACGAGTGAGCTGACCGTAGACGAGAGACGAGATCTGAGACTCGGATTCGGGTGGAGGATGGAGTTGAGCATCGGACTGAGATGGTGAAGCCGCCATTCGCAAGTTAAAGATTGAATTTGAGCTTTCGCAAGCAAAAATAGGAGAACGTTTATGTTTGTTTGTTTTGTTCCACTTGAAAATGAAGAGGGAAAATGTTTTCCAAAAATTGAAAAGGAGGGAAAACCGAGAGCTATGGGCCTACAGAGGCCCAAAATTGTAAAAACCGTTAGGGTACACTGTATCGATCATGGGCCTAATATTATTACGTTATATTATGCAACTGCTTTTCAAAACATTAATGCTTGTTTGTTTAATTTTGTATTCCATATTGATATAAACAATATGACATACTAACATTTTGACAAGTCCAATATAATCCATACTGATGATATTACACTTTTTGACCCATGTGCATAGAGTTTGAATAAAATGTATACAATATAAAGGTAAATTAAATCAGCCAAGTCATGATGGAACAAATTTAAGACAATAAATGCATGGACAATAAAATAGAAAAAAATTAAATTCTTTATCTGAAAAGTCCAATGTTCATGAATCATGTCAGGTTCAAAACACAGCAGAATGGACTTCTCTAATATACACTTCACCTTATAATCCTTATTGCCATCCGTAATTAAAGCAATTAGATGCCAAAATATCTCTATTATTAATTATTTCGTTGGCTTTATTTATTTTTTATTAATAATTAGATGCTAAACTTGATTCTTAATCTTTGAAATTTAATATTAATAAAAAATCATCTTTGAAATTGAATACCAAATTATTAGTTTGAATCATTAGTGAGTGAGGAAATACCCCCAACACCCCAACACAGTCTGCGTTTTCCGAGAACAATAAAAACAAAGGCCATTATGAAATTATATATTTAAGATAAAAATATATATTTGTTATTTGATTGTTATTATTTTTTCCTTTTCGTAACACAAAAATAAAATATTTGTTAATTCCTTACCTCAGGAATTTTTTGAAACTTGTGGAGGTTGCAAGCACCGCATGATGTAATCATATAAACAAAAAAAGTGTAAGACAATATTTTTTAACTTTTTAATTTTGTTGGGTTACTAACTTTCTACTTACTACTAGGAAACTTCCAAGATATAAGGCTTAATACCTACAAACAATCACTCACAATGTTTTATTTTGAGCTATTGCTTAATACTTAATGCTCACCACATGCATACCATATTTTAATTTTAAATTTTCCTCAACACATTTTAGGTATTCCCAAATACTTTTAAATCATTTAATTCTTTATGTTTTTCAAAAATGTAATCTCCCATTTTACCCTCCTCCACCATCGCTCATGAGACTTTGCCAACACCAGGGTTGCCATGATAGTAATGAATTTTTTTTTTTGAGAGAAGATAGTTATGACGTTTAAGAAAATTAACAAAAGCGAAGATAATATAGTATTTTTTTACTAACTTGAAGAGGCATAAATGTATTAAAAAATAAAATTTTTTATGTAAATAAACTTTGTTTTTAATAACTAGCTAGCTCTATGGATTAATGAGGCAATCCTTCTCCTTTTGTAAGTAGTATCCACCGCAATCGAGTGAAATAGACACTTATTACAAAGAATTCTTGAATGCAAAAATTGAAATAGCATTGGAAATGTATGGTGTTTACTAAAATTTAGTGAAAACAGGATTCTTAACTGAAGATAGAAGTATAGTTGGAGTTATTTTGTTATAATTTTTTTTTTTTTTTTTAAGATTAAGAAGTAAGATTGAGCTCAAAGTTCAAATGGGTAAAATTTAATGTAATAAAGCTTAATTTATAAGTGAATAGGTACTTGCATTTGTTGTGGTCCAATCCCATATACAATTTTTATGTTTTTCAGTAAATCATGCACACACTTAGATTACAAAATAAGAATCTAGCGAACTCTATTGTTATACACTAAAAATAATATTGGCAAAAAACAACTTAGACAAGTCATTGTCCAATCTAGTACTTTTGAGCTAGCTTAAAAAATAAATAAATATACATATATATGTGTCTTTTCAAGTATGGAATCTTCCATTTAAGTTTAAATATGAGATTACTCATGGACCTATATTCCACATTATATTTCGATAATTGAAACCATATTCTTCTTTTGTCTCCATTGAAGAATTGAGCTTGCAAAAAATTAGATTATTCGGAAATCATTTGATCGTTAATTAAATGATCACAATTTCAAGTGTTTATCAAAATATTTTGTTCGTCTATTTATCTGATCAAAGTTTGATAACTTAATGGTTTTCAATTTGCTTAATTATTTTAATTTGATAATTATAGCTCTAAATGAGTGTGAACCATAAGATGTTATAAAATACACATGGCATTCTATAATTAAAAAATTAGCAAAATTAGGAGATTAGAGTGCTTAAAAGAGGATCTATATATATATATATGTAGTTGGAAAGCAATGTACATAAATAATATTGTCTACAACTAAAGGGTAGCTTTATTATTAAACTACTCCGTTTTAGGGCCAGTTTGGGGTTGAGGTGCCTTGAAAATAAGTTACTTATTTCTACCTCAAAGCAGTTTTTGGTGTTTGGTTAATAAAGTAAAATCTGCTTATTTTGAAAACAGAGGTGAGAAAAAGTAGATTTTGGGGATTGGGGTAAAGCAGCTAAAGAGATGCTTTCAAAAT